>JAZGUH010000815.1:0-226448 GCA_037893225.1 Hippasteria phrygiana | reverse complement strand
CATGTATAGGAGAGAAAATTTTTCGTAGCTCATTATTTTCTACTTGCTGGGTTCCTCTACCAATTCCTATTAGGTTTTCCTTTTACAAATAATAATATCTTGCAAAATTAAGAGAATGAACATTTTGACCTTAAGTTTGACCCGGTTAGTCCCTAAAAATTACCTTTTGGGTTCAAATCCAGGGTATCATCCACCTACAATTTCTTCCCATCATATAAACTAATCTATGGTAGCCAGCTACTACCAAAAAATTGCCTTCCGAAGGGAGAAATACCAATCCACTTTTGCTGTCCTCACTATAGACCTTTCACATGGGTGGCAGAATCAGGAGAGGGGTGTGGGCATCCCCCCCCCCACTTTCTTTTTTCCAGACTTTTGAGCAGTTCTGCACAAGAAAAAACACAGAAAAGGGCAACAGCCGGCCGGCCACCGGGCGCTGCTTTGCTCCCCACCACCCTTTCAAAAGTGTCCCCGCTGCACCCTGACCTTTCCAATAAATGTTCCCAGGATAACCTCCTAATGTATTTCCTACCTTTTCTGATTGCCATATAATATGCCAATGATACTTTTATGGGATAGTGACCTGTTTTTATTAATAAACTATTTTACTATGTTCATTCTTTGTTCTGAATAAAACATTGCGATCCCAACTGAATGGATGCAACTCAATGCTGTGTACAAATTATAAAATACAAAAGGGTCCTCTGACGTACATATATTCTTGGGTATATGGAAATTTGTATTGTAATAAAATATATAAATATAAATTGCCCTGACGGACCTTTCGCCACAAGAGGGTTCTGATGAGAACAACTAATTTATTTTATGTTGCACTTATATGCGTTTTTTATATAAAAGTGCAAGTTTATGGTGTTTGGGGTTGGTACAGAGTTGGGGTAAGTTTTGATTCTTAACCAACATTTCAGACTTTTCGCAATACGATCCTTGCATATAAGTCAGTATATAAAGCTGTGTGGTCGCTATGGTAACGCTTTAATTTAGTGAGATATCAGCAAATATTGTAACGAAAGAGACAGGTCCCATTACCATCATGTTGGCAACATTTTCTTCCTGCTGTTAGTAATTCGGGAAACCTTGCTCCTTTTTCACGGCATCAGAGAACGACCCAATTTCCATAAGTACGGACCATAGGTTGTATATACAAATGTATGTGAAAACACATGCTGATCGGGATGCCCTAAAATCTACCCAAAGTCCCAAACTATGACAATATTGCTTGCAGCGCGGGTTCTAGAAGCCAATTTTTTAGGGGGTGGGGGGGGATAGGTGGGGGGGGTAGGGGGGGGGGGGGGGCTAGACCCTTCGCACGTGACGTCACTCATCTAACTTCGCTACTGCTCTTTCACCTTTGGGAGTCCAAAAACAACCTATCCCCACAGCGTGTTTTTCAAGTACATGTACGTATTGGCGTCGTAATAAGTAGTAATAGACCTTGGCGAAAGCAGCAGGTCCTATCTGATAGGAACAAATGTGATGTTTTTTTTCTAATTATAGAAAAAATTGCAGTATCCAGTGATTTTCCAGCTTTTTTTGGGGGGGGGCTTTTTTTTTTGGGGGTGGTGGCGATAGTCAAAAGTTGGGGAGATAAAGCACCCCCCCCCCCGCCTCAGCCCTGCCTTCCCACCATCCTCCATCCCCCAGCCCCAATCCCCCAGCCCAGCAGCCCCCCCCCCCCCCCCCCCCCACCCCCCCCCCCCCCCCCAAACCCCCCCCCCCCCCCCCCCCCCCCCCCAACCGTAGAACCGCGCGCCTGATTGCTTGATTCTCTGGAATGTTTAATCCGTTGATAAAAAGTTATTGGAAAGTTAGAAATGTTGTATTTTCATGCTATTTGTAGTAATACATGTATATGTTGGTCATTTCGCTGTTGGTCATTTCAGCCTGTTTGTTTAAATTACAGTGAAATTTTAGGCTTTCCGAAAAGGCTTTGTTTTTGCTCTGATTTTTTAGTCTTCCTTCTTTTAGTTCTGACCAAAAGTCACAGACATTGTACAGGAATTTTGTTGGCGGCACTTTAGGTCTTAAAAAACCCTCAGATCTTAACCAAACTTACCTCAAACATAGACACTAAGCTGAAATTGTATGTCGAGAGTGACGTCATGATCGACGTCATCACGTGTCACGTGACGTCATCTTACAAGGTGCGTTTTTTCAAGGGCCCATATGCTAAAGAACGGTAGATCCGATTTTCTTCAAACCTGGTATGTTGGTAGGCTAGCTCGTGTTATAGATGAAAATTGAGGTGACGTCAGATGACGTCATCATACGATTTTACAGTAATTTTTTAAGTTTTTGAACTTCAAAGTTTCTTAAAGCCCATATCTCACCAACAGAACAAGCTAAATTCAAAATTCTTTTGTAAATAGCTTTGTTATCTCCTATATTTTTATCACATAAATGTGGAAAAATGTGTGTACGTCATCATGTCATCAAAAATACTGCTTTTTTGAAACACATATAAGGGTAGGTCCGATACGTGTTATAGATGAAATTGATGTGGTGACGTCATGATGACGTATCATACGATTTCATAGTAATTTTCAACATAGTTTATAATAGGTTTGTAGATCATAAGTATACTTACATATAAATGCCGAAAAATGTGTGACGTCATGATGACGTCATCAAAATGTGCTTTTGAAACAGATACATGTATTAAGGTTCCAATATTTGCTTTGACAAGGGTCGTCGTGATGACGTCATAATGGGTCACGTGACCGTTATAGAAAGGCAAGTGGTAAAGATAAAATTGTTGTGACGTTCACGAGGACGCTTATCTGACCTATTTTGTGTTAATTTTTATGTTTTTGAATTTTTTAAAGCAATTTTGTAACCAGGACTTGCGCCATTTAACAGCCTAAGGTCTTAAACAAACTTGTCATATATATCCTATATGGAAATTTACATGAGTAAGGAAAGAAGTCTCGATGGGTCAAGCTTAAGGTCAAGTTTGGAGTAGCACAAGACATAGAAGTGTAGGAGTTTTGTGCTGAATCTATAACAGAAAAACGGAAAAGCCCTATGTTCTGTTCAGCGAAGAGACATAGATTCCTAGTTTCTTTTGAATTTTCTTGCATTACGTGAGCGCAGCGAAGATTTTGCTGCCCACCGGCGCAAAAATAGCTACCTAAAGATTCGCGTGTTATTTTTTAGAAACGCAGAGTGATCGTGGCAGACAAGTCATTAGACACGTTCAGTTGCAAAAGCGCTAATGCATCGTCCTGGGTACATATAAATTCAGTATAACATTTTATGAACACGTACATGAACAAGTAACTTTCGGTTTAGGGAGGTAAAATGCCGACTATTCAGAGGATACATGTTCATCTAGATTCATTAGTACAAAACCTTTGTAAAAATATGGAAATTGTACGCGTAAGTATGAATAACGCGTAACTTCCGGTTTGATGACGTCACAGCACTTGGAAGCAACACCCCCGAGATTGTCTCGCCCCGGGTGAACTCACCCCCTGCTCCAGGCAGGGGTGAGGATCTTTTCAACCCGGGCGAGATCGATCTCGGGGTAGCTTTGGTGGCTAAATGGTTAGTGTGAAACGTCGCACCGGCCGTGCCGGGTTTCGTACAACCTGGGTTGAGAAACAGGTGCTCCCGACAAAAGAAATTCCCAAGGTCCAAGTCAAAGCGTGCGCTATTGTTATTGTACAGCTTGGCCGAAAGCGCAGCGCCATTATTCTGAAGCACAATAGGGACCCACCCCCTTTTGTGTTGGTCATTGTGTTCCCGGAATCACAGGA
Source organism: Hippasteria phrygiana (assembly GCA_037893225.1). Classification (NCBI taxonomy): domain Eukaryota; kingdom Metazoa; phylum Echinodermata; class Asteroidea; order Valvatida; family Goniasteridae; genus Hippasteria; species Hippasteria phrygiana. The sequence goes on along the minus strand of JAZGUH010000815.1, from coordinate 222,672 downwards.
ATTATTTTTCAGCGAGGAGGAAGTTAGAAATTTACTGGCCATCTGGGTCGATGAAATACAAACTAGTGATGAAACGCTCATGCCCAACCCCGGGGCGTGCTTGCCCCGGGGTTGGTTGAGGTAGGTTTGTGCGAAACGAGTGTGATACAACGTGGGGTTGAACTCGGGGGTGAAAACACCGGGGTGGCCCCGGGGCGAATTCGCCCCAGGGTTCGGCGCTCTAGAGTGAAAAGGCCTGATGAAATCACTCTATTCAGAAAAGTGGATGTGCAGTGCACAGGGAATTTAAAACGATTTTGTTTAATTCGATTGAGCACGTTCAGTAACAAAACCTTTCCGCAAACTTTGCGGAAAAGGCTTTGTTTTTGTTGTGATTTTTGGCTTTTCCGTAAACTTTGCAGAAAATGTTTTGTTTTTGTTTTGTTTTTTGGCTTCTTCTTATTGTAGTTCTATCCCAAATTCCCCCCACAGCCGTGTGGGAGGGGTCTACTAGCGAATACTTACCCGTAGAGCCACTACTAATGCATATTTCCCTAGAGGGCGCAATACGTCCGCCAAGAGTCCACACAATAGCCTACCCACCATGCCCTGCGGCCCACCCGCCATATTAGCTTCCTCTTTTCTCGAGCGCCATAGCAGGTGAAGTCTGCATCGAGTCCCTCAGTGGGGAGGAGGGAGGGATGCTCTACGGGTAAGTATTCGCTAGTAGACCCCTCCCACACAGCTGTGGGGAAGAGTCTACAGCGCTCATCTTACCCGTAGAGCCACTACTAATGCAGATTAGCACCGAGGTTAGGAGGTGGGTTGCGAGATTCTACCGTGTGACAGAACAGTAGGTCCCGTCTACTGCGGCTGCTGAAGGGTGGCATGTGAGGCTCGTGGAACATGGTCTCTCGCCGTCAGCAGCGCTGATCTGCCTGCGCATCCCTCCGACTGGAGAACGTCCCGGAGGTAGCAGGATATGAACGTGTTAGGAGTCTTCCAACACGCTGCCTGGATAATGTCACGTAGTGGTACTCCCCTGAAATAGGCCCACGAAGTTGCCACTGCTCTGACATCGTGTGCTCTGACCCTGGAGTCCACTTCTGATGCAGTCGGCCAGTTTCGTTCAGCTGACTGGATGGCAGTGACGATCCAGCGTGCAATAGTAGCTCGTGAGGCTGCACGATGTGGGGAAATAGATGTGGGGAAATAGATGTGATGAAGTGACTTGACACCTTTCCCCGTAGCAGTTCGGTTTTGTTCAGATACCATTTCAGGGCTCGAACTGGGCACCATTTCCTGTCTTCGGACACGGAAGAGGAAGACTGAATGTCCGGTACGAAGACGTCAGGAGGAATAAAGGATTCCGACTGATTCTTAGTGAGGAATTATGTATGTGGGACGAGCCGGACTCCATGTCGTTCCCAACGAATATGGCCAGGGTCAAGAGATAAAGCCTGAAGTTCGCTGCGGCATCTTGACGTGGCCACTGCCAAAAGGAAGGCAAACTTGATGGATAAGTTGAGCAAGGATGCCTGTCCTATGGGTTCATAAGGAGGTCGTGAAAGCGTTTGCAGGACTTGAGGGAGATCCCACGAGGGAAGGAGCTTGCGAGTGGGAGGTCTCTCGATGAACATACCGCGGAGGATGTGGCCTAAGGTATGATTGGTGGAAATCGATGAGCCGTCAGGGAAGCCTCCATGAATGGCCGCTATTGCCGATCGGTAAGTTTTTATGGTGGCTACCGTAAGGCCCGTTGTCACAATAAAACCTCCCTTTTCTTGTATTCGTGACTATTGTGAATATTTTGTTTTAATTTCTTTTAACTTGTGAATACATATGCATGAGTGGGTCAGGGCCCAAACCCAGAAAGGCCGTGGTTGACTGATCAAGATAAAAAAGGGCCACATTCCACACACAATACCTATAGCAGCATCTTCCACATACCAACACACACACAATACACACCTCTGGTAACTCCACTCTGGTATGGGACATACTTTTGTATATTCATGAGTTTAGGTTTAAATAAGAATGAGAATGGAGTTCAGTTTGAATGGGTGTGAGAAAATAAGATGGAAATTGGTGCAAAGGTGGTCAGAGCTGAAAGGAAAGTGAGGGAGTTGTCTCCATGATTCCAATCTGGATGGATGTGCCAACACTCTGCTCTGCTGCAGCGATGCAATTTGATACTTTGGGCAATTCAGGTCCTAAGATATTTGCTCTATCTACAGGCAATCAGGCTTGTAAATGTTGCAGTGCTGTAAATCTACAGAGTGTTTTGTGAAGCAAGTTTCTGCTTGACTTTGCTATAACTTTGGCGTGAGGGAGACAAGTCAGCAACATCGACCAGCAACCGTAAGTTGAAGAATTTAATCGTTTTTATACTTTAATTGAAGAGAAGAAAATACTATTCTCCCTTCATTATATTTATTGTTGTGAGATTCACCAGGATTGAGGATTGAATCTAAAATTCGAATGGTTTGAGATAATTTAGATTGGCTCCATAATATGTTATCCGTTGCATACCTGATGTGTATATTAGATGTTGATTTAATTTGACTAACTGAATTAGAGAAGTCTAAGTGACATGAAATTGCAAGTGGAGAGTTAATACAATGTTGTAATATTTTGAGAAATTATTGCGGAAGTTTCCTGAAATTATAAATTTACAGACGGCCTACTCTGATCCGAATTATTGACGAGGCTAGATGTACGGATTTTGTGAAACGGAGCTGACGCCATGATGGATTCAAGCAAGAGGGCCGAAGGCAGCTTGCAGGAATGATAGAGCATGTAGTATTGTCAGCTTCTCCGTAGATGAGTGGGTGACTCGTTACTACAAGGAAGTCAGTTTTTATGCCTGTATTTCATGTAATTGTTCAATGGTACTGCAAGTGTGTATTTTCATTTATGTACCAAATGAGGACGTGAGACGTCGCCAAAAGTTTGATAGCCGAAAGTGTTTAAATTTGTGACCTTGTTCAGAGACCCTGCGGGGAGTGACCTAGTAAATTTTTGGAAAGAAATTTGAGATTTTGGTGAAGTTTAAAAAGTTGTATATTCTTCTGGCTTGGTGAAATTTGAAATAATTGGATACTGATTGTGAATCTTGGGTGGATTAAATTATCCGGATTATTCTTTTTTCGACTGTAGTTTGACTGATGTAGACTATAAACATAGTTCAAATACAGCTGTGACAATTACTTGATGTGAATTTACGATGTCGAATTTTTAGTATCAACTCAAGCTTGAGGTATTGCTGTAAAGAGTGGAAATTAATGTAATAAATTAATTCAGAACGCTGAAGAATTTGTGGACATTATTTTATTTACCATTGTCTTTGAACATTATAAGAGGAAGGTAACTGGATCTGACACCCGTGTTGAAGAGATAGACGAGAAAATCGCCGATCTTGGTTAGAGTAGCATTGATCGGATCAACAGCGTTTCGTCTGCACCATTTATAGTAATGTCGAAGTCGGCTGTTGTAGACTTTCCGGGTGGATGGTCTGCGGCTACGTGCTGCAAACGTGGCAGCATCCGCCGAAAGACCCGCTGATCGGAAGGATTGTTCGACAATACCCAGCATGTCAGGTGAAGATTCTCGGGAGCTGGCATGGGTGAGTGATGGTCGAGTCCGGCTGAAAAAGAATGTCCGGACGACGTGGGAGGACAAGTGGTTTGTGAACTAGCAGGTCAATCAGTCTCAGGAACAATGGCTGTCGAGGCCAGAACGGGGTGATGAGGAGAATTCTGCAATGTTCCCGTTCTATCTTCGTGAGAACCCGTGAGATCAGGGAGATTTGGGGAAAGGCGTATGCGAGCATGCCCTTCCATGGAGTCGACAGAGCGTCTGTGTGCCATGCCCGTGGATCGGGTCGTCTGGAGCAGAACACCGGAAGCTGGTTATTGATTCCTGACGCGAACAGATCGATGTGTGGGCGATCGATCATCAGGAAGATTTGTTCGACGACACTGGGTTGTAAGGTCCATTCCGTTGGCCGGATCCTTCCCCTGGAGAGGGCATCGGCTACAACGTTGTCCTTGCGTGGGACATGCGTGGCTGACAGCGTTATGCCGGAAGCTATGCACCAGTGAAGCATGTCCCACGTGAGGAGGCAGAGCTGGGCTGATCGTGTGCCTCCCTCGCGGTTGATATATGCCACTACTGTGGTGTTGTCGCATTTGATGAGGACATGCTGGTTCTGTATGAACTTGTGAAAATGTCGGAGAGCATTGAAGACCGCGTGCATCTCGAGGACATTGATATGTAGGTCCCTCTGGCCCAAATTACACTTCCCTGCAGTCTGTCGTGGGTGAAGAGTGGCCCCCCAGCCAAGGCGTGATGCATCCGTGGAAATAATCCACGTTGGGGTTTCGGAAAAACCAGTCCGCCCGCCACGTGAAGTGGATCCGCCCACCACTGGAGGTGTGGGCAGATAAAGGGAGCAACTGATGGGACCATGCGATAAGCGGAGTGAAGCTGCGGGCGGAAGTGTGCTAAGAGGTGGAGCTGGAGTGGGCGCATATGGAGTCGGCAATGTGCCACAAGGTCCACCATACTTGCCATGAGCCCCAGTAGTTTCAGCCATGCTGCTGCTGGGGCTGCTGGGGTCGCCGATTCCCTGAGGAATAGGCGGACGCACTGTAGGAGGTTTTGAACACGTGCGTCCGTAGGGAAGGCCGTGCTTGTCCTGAGGTTGAGAACAGCGCCCAGAAACGTTGGTGTCTGAGTAGGAATTGGGTTTGATTTCTCGTTGTTGATAACGAACCCAAGTCGTGTGGTTAAGGTTAGAGTTTCGCGGAGGGCTCGGTTGGCTTCGAGCTCCGAGCGGCCAACAATGAGCCAATCGTCCAGGTACGGGTTTCTGATGCTGTTCTTGTGGAGAGCTGCACCTACGGATTTCACAATCCTGGTGAAGACCCGTGGGGAGGTCGACAGACCGAAAGGGAGCGCTGTAAATTTGTAGGTTACTCCTTTGTACTGGAAGCGCAGGAATTGATAATGATGTGGGTGTATGGGCACATGCATCTTTCAGGTTGGAGACGACCCACTGGTTGGAGACGACCTGGGACCAGAACCCTATGAAAGCTTGAAGGTGCCCCCCTACGGGTCCGACTTTGGGGGGTTCGCCGAAAACTAGACAGTCAACGCCGCCAGCCTCCCGAGTACTGGGGGCCCGTTGGTCTCTAAGTCTGGCCACCTGGCCGGGTGGGTTGGCTTCGGCGTTGGTACGTCGGGCGTGTCGTGGCTCGTGGGTTCGACGTAGCGGCAGAATGGCCACGAAAGGGTCGGCCCCGAGAAGATCTCGCAGAGCGGCCCGAGGGGGGGCTGGAAAGGCTGGGGTTTCTTAGCCTTTGCCTGATCCAGGCCGGGCTTGAGGTCGATTTGCGAAGGTTGATCTTGTCAGTTGCATCAATTCGCTTCGCCTCGGCCTCCATGGCCTCCTGGAACTTGCCAGCGAACAGGTCTGGCCCTGTAAGGGGGAGAGACTCTAGACGCTTTCGAGCACCCTCTGTCGGCAGGAAGAGGGCGTCCAAGATATTGCCACGGCGATAGGTGGTCGTCAGTGTTGAAATACGGGAAAACTGTTCCAAGGTCAGGCGGAGAGAATCGTCCAGACAGCGGAAAGCAGCTGAAAGCATGTCAATGGAATAGTAGAGCTATCCTCACAGCCCCTAACGAGGTATTCGGATAAGAGGAGCATGAAGGATGTGGTGCGCATGCCGAATCTAGAGGCCCAGTCTGCTTTCTTGAGAACGGTGTCTATCTTATTTCTAGCGGCGTCCGTAAACAAGGCGCGGGCCGAACTGGAAGCACTCCCATCTGCAGTCAGTTTGTCCTTGACCGAATCAGGGACCGATGGTACTGCTAGAAACTCATCGAAATCTTTCTGAGGGAAGCGGAAGTACGCGTTCGCTCGTCTGTCGAAGGCCTTCCAATCCTTGCGATTAGCGATCCCCTGAATATGCTTGATGCAGAACTGATCTAGGGGAAGGACAGGGAAGGGCGCGGGGCGGCCTGCCGAGTCATCCGCGGCCGTACGTTGCTTGAACGACTGCTGGGGGGGGGGGGGGGGGGGCGAGAACAGGCTCCGTGGCAGTCGAATCCAGCAGACCCAAAACTCGGATCATATCACGTTGTACCAGACGGAATTGGGTCTCCAGCGGGGACAAGTGTCGCGTGTCGCTGACGTCATCACCCTCGTTATCCGACCGTGGGGTTCCAGCTGTCGAGGCTCCAGCGCGATCTGCGGGGAACCCGGGGTCGACGGGAGGAGAGCAGAACACCTCGGCCCGAGCCCCCATCCGAGCCGGAAAATCGTGTTGAAGGATGGATGGAGATTGCAGGGGGCGATGCAGGAGGACGTCCTAAAGCTTGAGGGAGATGTAGCTGATCGCGACGAACCCATCCAGGGCTCCGTGGCAGTCGAATCCGGCAGACCCAAAACTCGGATCATATCACGTTGTACCAGACGGAATTGGGTCTCCAGCGGGGACAAGTGTCGCGTGCCGCTGACGTCATCACCCTCGTTATCCGACCGTGGGGTTCCAGCTGTCGAGGCTCCAGCGCGATCTGCGGGGAACCCGGGGTCGACGGGAGAAGAGCAGAACACCTCGGAGCCTCGGCCCGAGCCCCCATCCGAGCTGGAAAATCGTGTTGAAGGATGGATGGAGATTGCAGGGGGCGATGCAGGAGGACGTCCTAAAGCTTGAGGGAGATGTAGCTGATCGCGACGAACCCATCCAGGGCTGAGCAGAGCCGATGGGGCGACACTGGGGGCGAGTTGTCCCATGCCCGGGGCAGACTGTCTGGCCTGAGGAGCGCTGTGTACCGATGGGGCGGCACCGGGGGTGAGTTGACCCATCCTCGCGGGGTGTCCGTCTTGCGGGATGGGGTGTCCACCTTGCGGGGCAAGATGGCCTGCCTGGGGGGCGAACTGACATGGCCGAAAGAGAACCCGAAAATGCCTGGCAGTCGAATCCGGCAGACCCAAAACTCGGATCATATCACGTTGTACCAGACGGAATTGGGTCTCCAGCGGGGACAAGTGTCGCGTGCCGCTGACGTCATCACCCTCGTTATCCGACCGTGGGGTTCCAGCTGTCGAGGCTCCAGCGCGATCTGCGGGGAACCCGGGGTCGACGGGAGAAGAGCAGAACACCTCGGAGCCTCGGCCCGAGCCCCCATCCGAGCTGGAAAATCGTGTTGAAGGATGGATGGAGAACCCGAAAATGCCTGGAAAGCCTGCAGAAAATCGGCTGTCGAAACCGACCCCGAACGCTTGTGATGTTTGGTGCGGTGCTGAGATTGGTCCGAAGAAGACTCCGAGTCGGACGGCTGGTAGCGCCGCTTATGGCGGGAGGATTTAGTCTTCTTCGCTGGGCGGCTCCGGCGCTCTCCCGATGTAGGTTCGGATGAAGGTGGGGCCGCGGGTACTCCGGAACATAGAAAGAATTCCGAGGTTGAAGACAGACTAGCCGGGGGGACCAGAATGGTCGACTCCACAGACCGGTGAAGATCCCCCACTGACGGGCCAGGCACTGGCGGGCCGGTGTCGGACTGGAGTGTGGGGGTAGCCTGATGGTCATGACCCGTTGGGGACCCAAAAGCTACCACCGGAGGCCCGGTCACGCTCGGCGTGCCTGGGGCCTTGGACACAGAGCTTCAAATCTGTGACTTGGGGGGGGGGGGGGGGCGTGCCCTGCTTGCCCTTGAAGCTAACTACCGTGGCTCTATGCTGATGGCTCTTACCGGCAGGCTTCTTGATCGGCTGTTTGTCCCCGTGACTAGCGGCCGGTGGAGTGGGCTGACAAGAGCGCACCTCCCGGCCTATTGGGCCACCGCCACCCGGACCCGGGTGGCGGGGTTAAATCTGCGTACGAGGGGGGTGCCCCCGGCAGATTCCCGGTCAAGGGAAAAACCTCCCGAGACTCACCCTCTGAAGGAGCCGGCGGTCCCGTGGAACCTCCGTCCACGGGGCCCGCCGTTCCCCTAGCCGATCTACGCTTCACATTTTTATCCATCAACACACACGTGAAGTCAAAACAGTACGGAAATACACGTACTTACGGGGACAAACACATAGACAAAATGAAGACACAAGAGAAGGAAGATACTCTACTTTATTATCGAAGAAGAAAACTCAAAGCGGACTAAGGATGGTGAAGAAATTCCCGGATTGTGTTGCGGGAAAAAGCACGTCTATCACCGTCCGACGCCAAGAGAAAAGAGGAAGCTAATATGGCGGGTGGGCCGCAGGGCATGGTGGGTAGGCTATTGTGTGGACTCTTGGCGGACGTATTGCGCCCTCTAGGGAAATATGCATTAGTAGTGGCTCTACGGGTAAGATGAGCGCTGTAGACCCCATAGACTTTGTACATGAATTTTGTCGGCGGCACTTTGGTCATTAAACAATCTCCGATCTTAATCAAAATTAACATAAACATAGACCTTATCTAAAATTGTGCGCCGAAGAGTGACGTCACGATGTTGCGTGACGTCATCTTAAAGGTGCATTTTTCAAGGGCCCATATCTAGAGAACCTTTTTTCCCGAATGCAGTCAAAGCAGGTATGTTGGTAGACCAGCACCTGTCATAGATAAAAATTGAAGTGACTTCATGATGACGTCATCATACGATTTTATAGTAATTTTTAAGTTTTTGGACCTTAAAGTTTCTTAAAGCCATATCTCATCAACAGAACATGCTAAATTTAAAATTCTTTTTGTAATAGCTTTGTTCGTTCCTATATTCTTTCATATCAATGTGATTTTTTGATACACATATAAGGGTAGGTCCGATCATCATAAATACTGGTAGGTAGGTAGATAGTGCCAATAGCATGTAAAATCCAAAGTGACGTCATAATGATGTCATCGGCTGATTTTCTATGAATTTTTAATTCTGTCCCAAATCCCATAGACTTTGTACATGAATTTTGTCGGCGGCACTTTGGTCAATAAGCAATATCCGATCTTCATCAAAATTAAGTTTAATTAACATAGACCCCAATCTGAATGCGCCGAAGAGTGACGTCATGATGACATCATCACCTGTCATGTGACGTCATCTTAAAGGTGCATTTTTAAAGGGCCCATATCTAGAGAACCGCAGATCCGATTGCATTCAAACCAGGTATGTTGGTAGACCAGCACGTGTCATAGATGAAAATTGAGGTGACGTCATGATGACGTCATCATACGATTTTATAGTAATTTTTAAGTTTTTTAACCTTAAAGAGATAAAACAGAACATGCTAAATTCGAAATTCTTTTTGTAATAGCTTTGTCAGCTCCTATATTCTTTTATATAAATGTCAAAAATGAGTGACGTCATAATGACGTCATCAAAAATGTGCTTTTTAAAACAATAAGGGTACAATGTAGGTCCGATCATCATGAAAATTGATGATTAGGTAGATATTTTCACTAGCATGTAAAATAGGAAGTGACGGCATCATGACGTCATCAGCTGATTTTCTATTAATTTTGAAATGTTTCAAATTTCATTGTACTCTCCAAATTTTACACTGTCATTCATCAGATTGACTCCAATCTTGACATAGGCAAAGACTACGTTGCAATAATTGCTTTGACCAGTAACGTTGTGATGACATCATCACGGGTCACGTGACGTCATCTTAGAAGGTGCATTTTTGAAGGGCCTATATCTAAAGCACCGTAGGTCTGATGGAGTTTAAACTTGATATCTAGATAGGCGAGCAGGTGCTATACATAAAAATTGAAGTGACGTCATGATGATGTCATCTTCCGATTTTATATTAATTTCGTAACTTTTTTAGCCTTGAAGCCATATCTCATCAACAGAACATGCTAAATTCAAAATTATTTTTGTTAGGTTTGTTAGTTCCTACATTCTTTCATATTAATGTGACAACATGTGTGAGGTCATGATGACGTCATCAAAAATGTGCTATTTTGAAACAAGTGTTGGTCCGATCATCATAAAAATTGGTGGATAGGTAGAAAGTGCCACATAAAGTACAAGCATGTCAATCGGAGGTGACATTATCATGTCGTCATCTCTAGATTATCATGATGTCATCTCTATTTTTTTTATTATTAAAAAAAAATTATTTTGTTATGTAACCCCGACCCAAGGGTGTTGAGTTATAATTCTATATGAAATTTTTCTTAATTTATCATTCATGTGTCTTATATTTCCACTATTCCTTTTCTCCTGATTCTTTTCTCCTGAGCCTGCATATTGTTGTTCTTACTATTGGTAAGCTGTGTCCAGTAGTACCTTTTAATCCCTCCCCATTTGGTTTCCACAGTCCTTTGATGTCTGCCTGCCTTGCAGCAGACCTTTGATTACCCTTATCAGTATCTCAGATTGTTCTTTGATCTTTTACCCACCTCCTAAGAACCTCTGGTTTTATTGGGGGCATTGCCCCAGAGAGTACACTCCCCCTCCCCCCCCCCCCCCCCCCACCAGTAGGCTTTTGGGAAATAAGCTGGAAGTAGGGACACTTAATCCCCCTTGTTGCTTACAGCTTCCAGAAGCTGTGAAACCACAAGCCTCTGCTGAGTGTCCTATCTGCCTCTGGTTACTAAGTGACCAATCGGGTACATTGTCATGTGTGACAGTTTTAAATTTGGCCAATAGAGCCTTGGCTGATCATGTGATCAGAGCATGGTCTGGGTGCTGGCTTGCCCTGAAAATTTGGCAAAGCCCAGCATTTCCAGCTCTGCCACCGTGCTGACCGCTTTCACATTTTCTTTGTTGTTCGTTGGAGGATCCCAACTGCAAAGTTCACCTCCTTTTGCACGAATGTTGGATCTCTATTTTATGCACCTATTAATTGTAATGACGCACGTTACACCCCCGGGGATTATGCGTCCATGTCCAATGTGAGGCCATCTTTTGGGGGTCCCTTGACGCACCCTTGCGCCTTGTCCGTGACTCACCATCCATGTAAAATTGACGCAATCAATGCAATCTTTTTGACGCACCATGTCTAGAAAACAACTCACCAATGACGGACCTAGGACGGACATAAAGCGCAACCAAAGAATCTCCTGTGCCAGTGCTGGCTGCAACTGCAGCAACATCGCCTTTTTTGGCGGGGCTAGTTCGGTTCCCTTTTCACTAACTAATTCAATACCGCAACGAAGTTGAAGATCGAGCCACCCTAATATTGTACAACGCAAGCGCGCGTACGTAGCGTGGGTGAATCCACTATGCACGGCGCGTCGCATGTGGATACGATTTGTGCCAGAAGATCGGCCGTACGGTCGAGTTCGTCTTCGTGTGTGACAAACAGGTGACTTGGGGAACCAGCGAAAATCAATCGCATGTCGTGCGTGCGGCGGAATTCATGCGCCCTAGGGATGGGCGGAAAAGATATGTCTAAGAATCGCAACATAACAGCAACTTTTTGAAAATACCATACCACACTTTCACAACGTGATTTGCGAGTTAACAACAACGTTAAGATAAAACCTTCATACAACGTCATCACTACGTCACGTATTGCAACAAATATTTAACTACGTCATGGCAACGGGAAATTAACAGCATAAACACAACGTTATAAAAACACCGAGATACAACGTTACTGCAACGTCATGATTACAACATTGTAGCAACTTTGTGAAAATATTTAACTGCAACATTATTACAACGTTATTATCACAACTTAATTACAACGTTTATGAAATAACCTCCATACAACTTTATCACGTCATAATTACAACCACAGAGTAACGTCGTGAATATACTTAACTACAACGTCAAGACAACGTGATATTGACAATTTAATGACAACGTTATAAAAAAAACCTTCATACAACGTTAATGCAACGTGTATGATAACTTTTATACGACGTTGTCAAAATAACCAATATACAATATTTTTACAACCAATAAATGAACGGTCAAATGTTGTAGCAAAGTTGCTTTAACGTCCTCGTGAAACGTTACCAAATGACAACCTTTTCACAACTTTGCAAAACGTTGTGGCAACGTTATGTGTTAGCTGGGCTGTGAGCTAGCGTTTGATTGTACGGCCACGTGTTGGTACGTTTACACGTATGTGCGCCGCATGGCTACACGTAGCTCGCGAGCTACGCATTTAAAACGTGTTGGCCCGTTTTGGCGGTACCGTGTATTTGGTATCGCTGACGTATTTCATTCTGTTTGGTTTCATAGCAGATCTGCAGCAGTTTTTATTCAAACAAAATATTAGTATTTTGGATATTAACATAGGCCGATTAAAATATGCCGAAATTCTTACGTATGTAGCAGGGCTCTCATTTTTTTTAAAAATGTACTGGTTGCCCGAATTTCATTTTCAGTTGCCCGACAAGATTTTGTTTACAATGTTTTCTATTTTGTAATGCCATTTTTTTTCAATAACTTGGATTATGGATCCGCCGCCGAAAAAAATAATAAAATTTTCGAAAAAAGTTTCAATAATAAAAAAAAATAGAAATATTCAAAAACTCGCCTTAAACGTCATACAAGCCTTTGCTTAGTAGGCCTACTTGGTGCTACAGTATATTATAATCGGTGCATTCACTAGTCTTGGTTCAAGACGTTACTGTCTGATACTTGTCATCAACAGAGGGCGCAATTTACAGGCTGTCACCGGCGCTGTGCTTGCGATCAATCACGGATGTACAGTAACGTCTTGGATATTCTTACTTTTGAAGGCGGGACCCGACTATGGAAATCGTGGCTAAACATGCATTATTTATATCACGTGACTGGTCTGACCTCCATGGTTTGACCGATTGCCCCAATTTTGCAAAATGCGCCTGCGGTCGACGCGACGTGTAATATAATACCGTTTGAAAAAAAAACGTGGATGTACTGTGTACAAAAGCCACTTGTACATACAATGTACATGTACATGTATGTACAATGTACATATCCACATATGAACACTGTGGATACATGTATAGTGTACGTATACATACTTGAACTTCAAGTTTGAATAACTTGGAGTTTCTGATCTTTCTTGCTACGTCCCAGATAATTACAATTTACCTGCAGGTGTGCACTTTAATCTGGGATGTTAATTAGCCAATGTGAATGAATAAATAGATGCAGAATAGTCAAATTTTTAAATTATTTGTTATCAAAGATTGATTTTTGCCAGTCTTGTTTAATTACATGTACATGCACAATAAATTTACAGGACGGTCTCTGGTCAACTTTTGACTGAAAAAATGTTTTTACTCACTTTGTCTTCAAGGTGGAGCTTAAATTCATCATTGTCTTAATTACTCATATTTCTCCCAATAAAAAATCCCTCCACTAAATACATTACATTCCTACATGTGTATAGTAATCCATGTATACTAATATTAAAAAAAGTGAACATGAAGAAGAGAAGTCTGAAATAGCAAGCCCAGCAAACCACTTAAATGCAGTGGATTTAAAATCAAAGTAGATGGTTAACTTCACTCATGTATTTTAATTCTTGAAGTAAACATAATTTTTCACTGGATAACATGTATTTCTGTAAAGATTTTAAACCATTATTGTAAAGTTACATTTATGTTAACATATACTTTACCATTGAAGGTTAGAACTGCCACAGAGTTCATCAGAAATATGAAACACACCATTTGTTACATCTCTTTTTTCATGTATTTTCAATTTCCATCCTGAAAAATTGAATTGGCAGATGTACCGGTCATTTACTACTGTAAAAAAATGGAATTTTTTTCAACTGCTGCAATATGTACATTGAAACTATTACTCTATTACATGTACATGTGGCATTTAAAAAAATGTATAATACATTTACTTATACAAACTGGCTGGGACGTCCTCCATTCTGAAGTCTTTTTTAAGTTTATCACCTCACATGTTTATACACCAGTGTTCTAGCTCATACATTGTACATGCACAATACATAATGTACATGTCATCGGGTAATACCTTCTCATAAATTGTTACCTTCACTCAAGCGCGCATCCATGATTTGACTATGACATGTGTGGAGACCGGGAAAAGGGGGGGGGGGGGGGGGGGGGGGGGGGGGGCGGTATCATGAAATTTCCAAAACCAACCAACTGAAAATGTGTTTATTACACATTGTCACGGCCGTCGTCGCTTACCCGGAGAGACCCTTGAGGGCGCTGTTCAGATTTAGGAGTCCAGCTGATCTCATGAGCGGCATCATCTAGGAAGCCATTTTACTCACACATTTTCTGTGAATTGTCTCAGATATCCCAGTTATTCGCCCTACTTCAGTCATTGTGTCATTCTAGCAGGTCACCTTAGTCATTTCTAGATACACAAAGTCCCACAGTCATGTAAGTTTATCAGTATTTCTTCGTTATTTTCAAGATAATTCTGCCGAGTCGCTATTTTCCATGTGCGTAGATTTACTGCATTCTCTATTAGTTATTGGACTTAAATTCACCTAGATCCCCCTCAGGTAGCTTTCGGGTTAAATGTGCCATCACATTTCCTTGATATCATTATAATGTTCAGTGCTCAACACCCGGTAGTTTGTAGATAATTAGACTTCCGTGCATTTCGGTAGTTACTGTAAGTGAGCTATACCTGTATTTTAGTCTAAAGCAGGTCTCCCTACCCTTACCTGGTAGAGCGATCCCTGTATTTAGGGTTTATGCTTATTTTACATAAACTGCTCTTTATAAAGTGATTTGAGTGTTTGTAAGAGTGTTTTTACAAATCTTTACACTTTAAACATTGCTCAAAGTATTATATAAGTTTTTGTGTACTCCTTTTACAGTTCACCGTGGAATAAAGTTCATTTGGAAACCGCAGCCCTGACCTCCGGCCATATCATGCTTTGTTCTTCGGTTGACACACTCTGGTTGAAACTAGGCTAATGTTTCCCTGAAGCTACGCCTTTGCAGACGCCAGAACACACATGTATTAATTTTGGTCCATACACAAACCCACATTTAACCCTCTTTCCGACAATTCTACTGTAATTTCCATGTGAAATTTATACTCCGTATTAATTGCCTCCTGGTCTATTTTAATTTTTTTCTTCTGTCTGGTTTTATTGTCCAGGGGTGATCTTGTCATAAAGTGTGTGTGGGTGGAGATATATTCCCCATCCCCACAACCCCGAAATCTATGTTTTTGCCTTCACTTATCAACACTTCTTCTTGTCGACAATTTTTTGGGGATTATATTTAACTATAAAAGTTGGGCTATTATGTACACCGTATGTATCACCATTTGTTAATCCTTTCTGATATGTTTTCCTTTGTATACAAATTGTTGTTTAACAATATATATAATTGAAACTGCTCAATTATGACTGTAATGAAATCAATTGTGATGTAGTTCTTTTAACCAATATATATATAACGTTCCTTCCCGCATTGGGTCGACCGGTCTATGGAGTTTGTGCGCTGGCTTAAATGTGACCTATCCCAAATTTTCTCCATTAGTTATGCGTTATGGTGACCGTGAAATGTCGCCCTAAAGCACCCGATCGCCCTATAATAAGGGAATAACGGTAACCGGTCTCCCTATGTTCGAAATTACATGTTGAAATTTGGAAATGTGGAATAGTAAACACGTAAACACACTGGCTGTCATCAAAGGTTATATAGTTCTAAATTTACTTTCGGTAGTATTAAAAATACTTTCCTCACTTGTCTGTGGCAAGTGTCGCACAAATATTTCGTATAGGCCTACACCTATTTGATGTCTAAATATAGTTCAGCTGCACTACAGAAATCAGCTGCACTACAGATACTTCGCGGATTTTAACGACACGTCGTGCCTACTACACGTCAACTTAAAAAATATTTCCCACAGACATGACAGACTGGGTCACGCGGATCGCCCAATCCTTCATCCAACGGTCGACGCGTCGGGCCCGGGCGCGGTGAACTTCAAATTTCCAGAAAACACAACACACATACACAAAAAACCGCACCCAGGGTGATGACCGCACCGCGTCCTACTAATCGTGCATGCTCGCCAAGTTATGAATAATTCATTTCTCAAGGTCAAACTCAATCGCTGATTGGCTCCCCCGGAAAGTCGGGGGAGAATGTCGAAAAAGTAAAGAAAAAGTTAAGACCCGCGGACAGGAATATCCAAGACCTTCGTGGAAGTGAAGAACCGAACAGTAAAATCGCTTCTTGTCAGAGCGCGTAATATATAAAACATTATCGAATACAATCCGAATCGATTTACTGAGAAACAGCGCCCTCGTTCGGAAGGAAAAAAAGGAACACAAAGGTCTTGGAACCAAGACTCGATGCTGCACGCACACAGGTGGTGAACGCTTGTACACAAGACCGAGCTACATGTAGCAGCAGTTTGCACTAATCGGTCAGTCAAACCACCGAAGCCGCATTGCGGACGTCTAGTTGCTTATGTTCCATGCTTATGGCGAACGCTGGCCCATGTGTTCTAGCGTTGTAGCTGTGGCTGAAAATTTCGGACTCCGGTCGTGCGTCGTGGTCGCTGCACGTACGGTACATGTACGTATCATCACCGTATGCCTACAAAAACGCACGTAGTACGTTGTTTGTACAATGTACATGTGGGCTAACAATCCGACCGGACATACCATCACACGCACGCAGTCAGAAGCAAGCAGCTTCGAGCCTTGTGCATGCAACATAAAGTACGGAATGTCGATCTTTTTTCGCCGCTGTGAACAGTTTCTAAAATGCCGTGGACCATTGTAGTGTAAAAAGAATTGTGAGTATTGATGAAAAAAGGGTACTTGATGACCATCGGGCTGGCAACCTGGAACATTTGGTTGTCTTGGGACGTCGGACTACTGATTCTGCGAGCCATGTGTAGTGCAACAGCTTGAAATTGCATGGCTCACCTGGGACGCATTTCCGACGCACCAAAGTCGTACTTGACGCACCCATTCGTCACAATTTGACTGGACATGAGCGGGACATGACGCACTTCCCCCGAGGCGTGACCCTGTGGTGCAACCCACACAGGCTATCAACTCCAGTACGTCCGAGACCAACCCCGCTGCGGTATCCAAGGACTGACCCAGCCACCACCGTCTCCACCCCTTGCAAGATCACGGAAGTATATGTCTCTATTTCACGGTGAATGACGAGGGCTGCCTCCTCTAAAGCTAATTTTCACCAGTGAATTGAAATTTCCTCTCCCCATCTTCCATGACGTCTGGGTTTCGCTCTTGAAGATGGACTCTTCCCTGGAGTTTTCGCGGTTCTATATTCCATTAGATATATTCGGCGCCCTATTTTTATCATCAGCTCAATTTGTTAATTTAAACTTGCAGGATCCTGCCTATTGTATTTAAGCTTTGCATTTTATTATTATTTGCTTGAGATGTCTTAACAATAAAACATCATTAATTGTGCATGCAAATCCTGAATTTGTGAAAAGAGAGTTTCTTTCCAAAAGGAGTTGATTACTGTGATTGGTTCCTGTATTTGGAAGCGAACCTCGGGTTACAGTTATAATTGCAAACTCTCGTTAAACAACATGATAATTTCACTTTCATTTTAACTTTTACAAGGTAGATTTTTGCGAAAATTGGAAACCCGCGGAAAAGCCATGTGTTCTGTCTTGTAACAGACATCTCTAGTTTATATTTCTTCTTTTTTTAGTTCTATCCCAAATCCCATTGACTTTGTACACGAATTTTGTGAGCGGCACTTTGGTCACAAAACAACATCCGATCTTCATCAAAATTTAATAATATAAACATAGACCCAATCTGAAATTGTGCGCCGAAGAGTGACGTCACGATGACGTCATCACGTGTCAAGTGACATCATCTTAAAGGTGCATTTTTAAAGGGCCCTCATCTAGAGAACCGCAGATCCGATTGCATTCAAACCAGGTATGTTGGTAGACCAGCACGTCATTGATGAAATTTGACGTCATCATACGCTTTTTTAGTAATTTTTAAGTTTTTGAACCTTAAAGCCATATCTCGTGAATAGAACATGTTAAATTCGACATTCTTTTTGTAATAGCTTTGTCAGCTCCTATTATCTTTCATATAAATGTCAAAAATGTGTGACGTTATAAGAAATGTGCTTTTTAATACACATATCAGGGTAGGTCTGATCATCATGAAAATTGATGATTAGGTAGATATTTTCACTAGCATGTAAAATCGGAAGTGACGGCATCACGACGTCATCAGCTGATTTTGTATTAGTTTTGAAATGTTTCAAATTTCTTTCATTGTACTCTCAAAATTGTGCACTGTC
Source organism: Hippasteria phrygiana (assembly GCA_037893225.1). NCBI lineage: Eukaryota > Metazoa > Echinodermata > Asteroidea > Valvatida > Goniasteridae > Hippasteria > Hippasteria phrygiana. The sequence goes on along the minus strand of JAZGUH010000815.1, from coordinate 204,493 downwards.
ATTCATCAGATTGACTCCAACTTTACATACATGTAGACCAAGACTACGTTGCAATAATTACTTTGACAAGTAACGTTGTGATGACATCATCACGGGTCACGTGACGTCATCTTAAAGGTGCATTTTTGAAGGGCCTATATCTAAAGAACCGTAGGTCTGATTGAGTTTAAACTTTCAAAGTGAACAAAGAAACTGGCACGAGCGGGATTCGAACCTGCGACCTCCGGGTTACCGTACCGGCGCTCTACCAACTGAGCTATCTTGCCCTATGTTGGCGGTCTCCCAAATTGTCAGTATCTTTGTTCGAGTGGGCGCTAGTCAGAAGTCATAAACCCAGAATGCCGTGTAGCCAGGGATCACACCCAATTTTACGATACAACCTGGGAAGCGACATTGTGGAGATCACTCAATGAGGATACAACTTTTTAACTTATAATTCGTCACACAATCCACAAGGGAAACTGACTAGGTAAATTTGAATACATTTTCAAAGTGAACAAAGAAACTGGCACGAGCGGGATTCGAACCTGCGACCTCCGGGTTACCGTACCGGCGCTCTACCAACTGAGCTATCTTGCCCTATGTTGGCGGTCTCCCAAATTGTCAGTATCTTTGTTCGAGTGGGCGCTAGTCAGAAGTCATAAACCCAGAATGCCGTGTAGCCAGGGATCACACCCAATTTTACGATACAACCTGGGAAGCGACATTGTGGAGATCACTCAATGAGGATACAACTTTTTAACTTATAATTCGTCACACAATCCACAAGGGAAACTGACTAGGTAAATTTGAATACATTTTCAAAGTGAACAAAGAAACTGGCACGAGCGGGATTCGAACCTGCGACCTCCGGGTTACCGTACCGGCGCTCTACCAACTGAGCTATCTTGCCCTATGTTGGCGGTCTCCCAAATTGTCAGTATCTTTGTTCGAGTGGGCGCTAGTCAGAAGTCATAAACCCAGAATGCCGTGTAGCCAGGGATCACACCCAATTTTACGATACAACCTGGGAAGCGACATTGTGGAGATCACTCAATGAGGATACAACTTTTTAACTTATAATTCGTCACACAATCCACAAGGGAAACTGACTAGGTAAATTTGAATACATTTTCAAAGTGAACAAAGAAACTGGCACGAGCGGGATTCGAACCTGCGACCTCCGGGTTACCGTACCGGCGCTCTACCAACTGAGCTGTCTTGCCCTATGTTGGCGGTCTCCCAAATTGTCAGTATCTTTGTTCGAGTGGGCGCTAGTCAGAAGTCATAAACCCAGAATGCCGTGTAGCCAGGGATCACACCCAATTTTACGATACAACCTGGGAAGCGACATTGTGGAGATCACTCAATGAGGATACAACTTTTTAACTTATAATTCGTCACACAATCCACAAGGGAAACTGACTAGGTAAATTTGAATACATTTTCAAAGTGAACAAAGAAACTGGCACGAGCGGGATTCGAACCTGCGACCTCCGGGTTACCGTACCGGCGCTCTACCAACTGAGCTATCTTGCCCTATGTTGGCGGTCTCCCAAATTGTCAGTATCTTTGTTCGAGTGGGCGCTAGTCAGAAGTCATAAACCCAGAATGCCGTGTAGCCAGGGATCACACCCAATTTTACGATACAACCTGGGAAGCGACATTGTGGAGATCACTCAATGAGGATACAACTTTTTAACTTATAATTCGTCACACAATCCACAAGGGAAACTGACTAGGTAAATTTGAATACATTTTCAAAGTGAACAAAGAAACTGGCACGAGCGGGATTCGAACCTGCGACCTCCGGGTTACCGTACCGGCGCTCAGTTGGTAGAGCGCCGGTACGGTAACCCGGAGGTCGCAGGTTCGAATCCCGCTCGTGCCAGTTTCTTTGTTCACTTTGAAAATGTATTCAAATTTACCTAGTCAGTTTCCCTTGTGGATTGTGTGACGAATTATAAGTTAAAAAGTCGTATCCTCATTGAGTGATCCCCACAATGTCGCTTCCCAGGTTGTATCGTAAAATTGGGTGTGATCCCTGGCTATACGACATTCTGGGTTAATGACTTCTGACTAGCGCCCACCCGAACAAAGATACTGACAATTTGGGAGACCGCCAACATAGGGCAAGATAGCTCAGTTGGTCGAGCGCCGGTACGGTAACCCGGAGGTCGCAGGTTCGAATCCCGCTCCTGTCAGTTTCTTTGTTCACTTAAAAAAAAAAAAATAATAATAATAATAATAATAATAATAATTTGAATTTCAAAGGTTACACATTAAAAAACATTTAAATCAAGACAACATATAGCATCGAAAGATATCGAAAAAATAATATTTCAATCGTTTTTTTTGTCCAACTGTCCAGACTGGCCATTCATAAAACCAAAATATTCGGTTGTGTATCGTCTTCGTCCACATTTTAAATTACTTTTTGGCTGTCGGAAACAGTAGGCAAATGCAGTACATTACGATACAAAACTATTGCCATGAAAATACTTTAATCGCGTATTCAGCCTCGAAAATATATAATTAAAAAAACATTTTCGATCGTTTTCTTTTTTCCAACTGTCCAGACGTGGCCATTCATAAAACCAAAATATTCGGTTGTGTATCATCTTCGTCCCCATTTTAAACTACTTTTTGGCTGTAGGAAACAGTAGGCAAATGCAGTACGTTACAATACAAAAACATTGCCATGAAAATACTTCAATCGGGTATTCAGCCTCGAAAATCGAAAAAAACAAAAGAAATTCTGATCGTTTTTTTTTCCAACTGTCCAGACGTGGCCATTCATAAAACCAACATATTCGGTTGTGTATCGTCTTCGTCCACATTATTAACTACTTTTTGGCTGTAGGAAACTGTCGGAAATATGGTTAAGGTTGGAAAATGATATTAATACATTTTCAGTTTTGTAGGTTCTCGATGAACGGGAAAATGTTGAAACTTCACACGAGTTTTTGGCCGATTTTTTCGCGTAGACCACCAAAACGTGTGTAATTCAGCGCTGAGCCAACGGGTTTCCGTGAGTTCGAGCAGGGGCTACACGAAGCAACTGCGCATGCTAATTTAAGGTGATATGATTTCATCTAAATGAACTTGAAAATGTTTTCCAGACCTTTCTCAAATATTTTGAGCTGCTTTGGATTTTTTATTTTTTTTTACACCCCGCACCATATCCGCGGAATAATTAGGGCCGGGCATGCCCCTTTAAAGGACCCTAACTTTACCATACTTTAAGGTATAAACTTATAATTGGTACCATTAGTTTTCTATTTGGAAGCTCTTTCCAATGATACCAAGTTTGTAATATTTGGAGAAAAAACCCACGGCATGCAATCCCTCCAATCAAACACAGCCTCACTTATTCCCCGAATAACTTGTTCACCCTCACGCTCGACCCAGGTCCCCCAATAATCAAACAACCAACCACTATGCTGACTCACCGGTCACCTCACTCGCACACCACCAAGGCCCTTCTCCGAGCTGTCCGCGCTGCCACTCCGGTCCGCGAAAGAATCACGCTCAGCTAACCAGCGATTTCACCTCAGCGAACTTCTTGGCGGGCCACTATACTACATGTATACGTCGTGAGCTGCTGCTTCAATTCACCGGCGCCCTCTACGAGCCCAACGCTGCAAGCGCCCAGGCCTAAAACAATGCCCGCTTCTGATTGGTTGCCTCGCGCGCTATGCATTATTCATACCCTAGACTTTCTCTCGAGCATGAATTTACCCTGTTTCGTTACACAATCAATTGCTTCCCCCCCCCCCCCCCCCCCCCCCCCCATGATTCCCCAGGTCTTATGAGGGGGTTTGGTCACGTTTTGGGGAAAACAAGCCCCAAGGTGGGGATTCTGGTCACTCATTCTGCCATTGTTTCCCCATCATCAGAAGTTTAACGCAGTGGATATTTTTACGGCAGCCGTAACGCAACTTTCAAATGCTATGGTTACGGCACACATTGCGAACTTACAACTGCTCCTCTTGTCAGATTGCTTCGGTAGCCCGATCGGGAGGGCGTCGGATTTGGAAATCCGATGATCCCGGATCAACCCCCACTCGACGCCGAACTTTTTTTCATCTTTTTTTTCGAAAAGTTTTCTTAAGTTTTAGGTTTTTAATCAAATGGTTATTTCTATTTAAGTAGATTTTAATTTTCTTCCCTTTGATTTCAGTGGTTTTGGAGATTTCTTTTAAAAGGTAAGTAAAGTCCGAGAACCATTTGGTTCCAACAGCAAAGATCGTGACGTTGAATACCATTACGTCGGGGAACTAGACAGTCGAGTGCCGTAACAATAGCCACTGCGGAAGTTAAAACCATGAGGTGGGGGTGCCCCACCCATGTATGTCGGGAATTGTCACTAAAATTTTGCCCCACGGGTGGGGATTTTGTCACTTCAAAAGTGACAATACCCACATCTTGGGTGGGGCAGCCCGGGGGGGGGGGGGGGGGGGGTGCATGCGTGCCAAAGATCGTATAGACTAATCCGACGAGCAAAATTAGAAGCCATCTTTGGGTACCCAATCGGGCGGTACTGCGCTCGCGCGCGCGTCATACGCGTTCTTACTTTTGAGGCGCGTGTTTACTTTGGCAATCCTATTGGTCAAAGGCGCAATGAGTGCGCGCGTATGAAGAGCGCGCGTGTATGGTACCGCTCGGTTGGGTACACAAAGATGGCTTCTAATTTTGCTCGTTGGATTAGTCTGTAGCGCCGCATAGCGGCACTGTAGCACCGCTACGCGGCTTTGGTTAAAAGCGGACAAAACCAACACTTGCAAAGCATTGAACCTGGCTGTACCCAAAAGACTTCAGTATCGATACCAATTGAGATATCGGATAAGGGTGTTAATCTTACACGCAAATAATGTATTCGACGTAAGACTAATTATTCGCGATACTCGTAATCGAAACTAATGTACACTTTTTAGATTTTCGCGGACGATAACAGTAGATAATTTGAATGAATGATATTAAAAAACGAATGAAACCTATGTCAAACAAATTGTACATCAATGATTAAGGCGGCATCTCCATATTGACTGACTGTTCCGCGCCCCGTCCAATCTGCGGGATCCCCAAGACCAATTTGAACAAAAGAGCCCTTAACAACCCGGTATGGCCCCGTCCGGAACGGTCATTTACATATCAAAAGATATGAATATTCCCGTTCTTAGGCAGACGTGCCAGGCCAGGCTGTTCCAGAACGGCTCATTTAAATATGAATAGTTACCTCACAGGGTGGCCGGTCCGCAGAATAACGACCGGCAAAACCGCAAGTATCTTGCGGCCTTTCGGCTTTATACTTGGGATTGATTTAGGAAAAAATACAAAAAAAGTGGTAGATGTATAGGCATACTATACGGTATGCTCTACAGAGTTTGCCATGACGTTTGCTTTGCGCAACAATTTCACAAACAAGATCTGCATTCACAAATTGTTGGTTTTATGAAGTAAATAAAACAAGGTGAATACCTTTACATGTACTTATAAAGACTTTTTTATCACTGGTTTACTTTTCCTTGTCGTCTTTTCCCCCTGTCGATAGGCTACATTATAGTTTTCGCCAATCGAATTCATTTGTCGAATATTATTCAGTGTCGGCAATTTTTTGCCGCGATTTCCGATCCCGCGAATGGTTTTTAATATATAGGGATGTTATGTTCGCTTTGCATTTCGTCAGAGTTTTTCACGAAGAGAGAAATTTTGCAAAAATCGTCACTTTTTCGATTGTTTTCTTCTCGGAAATCGATTAAATTCATCGTTACCAACAACTTAGTAAAGTTTTGACAGAATCTGTTTGGCCTCACCGAACGGCGGTTTGTGCCAAGAAGTATCCGTTGTACATAGAAGTATGTTCATAATTGAGGCAGACAGTGTAGAGAAATGTTGCTAAAGAAGAATTCGTTGTACAGTTTAATACAACACGATCGTCTTAAACATGTTTTCATTTCTTTTGCAGGTACATCAAGGTGAAGAGGCATCTGTATTAAGCTTGGAAATGAATTTATTTTATTTTTTTTGCCGGGGGACTTTTAAACATGTGGGTGACAGAAACATATTCGAGTCGGCATGTGAACTCGGCACAAATGTGAATTCCAGAGGAAAATCCCGCTGCATCGTTGATTATTTCCCCATAATTATTTGTTTGTGTGCCGATGGCCCCGAAACTGTCGTCAAATATAAATGCATAATTCATATCAATAAGTGTGGATTTATGGTGTAGAGAACAAGACTAGAACAAAAACTGCCCATGCCAAAAATGGCTGAGGAATTTCAGCGATATTTCCTGTAAACATCGAAAAAAGATATTTCTTTCTGATTGGCGGGAAATTTTTAATGGTACTTTTTTTTTTTTTCGGTAAAATAAGAATTTGAAGGGATTTTTTGCACTACGCTGATTGCCGCCCAGGGTCGTTATATACAGCCCATTGCCCCCCCCCCCCAATGTTTTGTTTTGTTTTGTTTTGTTTTTTATTTGCGAGAGGATGACAATTTCTTTTCGATCCTGCATTTTATAAAGTTTTCGTCAAAACAACGCGGGTTTTTCCTTCTTAGGTGGGGGTTTACGGTAGGCCTATACACTGCTCGGATGTAGGCCTGTTTTCAAAACAGTTATAGTAGGCCTATATTTGTCAAAATTCCATAAATATTGTGGTTGACAAAAATTCAGCTGGTAACATTGGCTTCAATCGTAATTCTTCTGTTATGTTGCCATGGCAGTTCTGTCGCATGGATACATCGCCCCCGTGTACTTGTCGAGTATTAGGGACCATTAGATTGTATACGCGTGCGGGATGCGTATGCGGCTCGGAAAATGTCACCTATTAAATCACCACTTTGCATTGTTATTTCATCTGGTACACTATCGGAAATTTACTTCTCATATCAAAATGTTGAAATGCATAATGTAAGACTGATGAAATTGTAACTTAATATGGGGGTTTAAAAGGCGACTTTTTCCGAGCCGCATACGCATCCCGCATGCGTACGAAATCTAATGGTCCCTAGTGTGTCACGTACGTTGCACGTGACGGGATTTTCCCAATGCTTCTATTGCAACTTGCAACACTCGTGGAAAAGTACCAGGTGTGTACCGCAGCTGTTTAAGTCGCGGGTCAAGTTGGTATAGGGTGCAAGCTGATTCAAGATTTCATCGTGGCTTTTGCTGTTATGTGACGCATTAAATAGCCGTGACAACCAGGTACAAGCAATTCACTCATGGATATCACGCACCGAAGGCGTGCACGTCTTTGTACACGTAAGCCCATAATGCAGCGGCCGCTGCTGCTGGGGGCTGGTAGTCGTACGGTCATACGCTCCGCTGATCCCCAGGCGCTTCTCTGGCCCTTCGCGGTGCCGTGCGGGACGGTGTGTTGGAGCTATACATCTGGTGCCACGGACCGATCTCCATATGTATGTCTTCTGGTACGATATTTTTGGGGCCCTTTCATTTTAGGCTGATTTTGAGCTACATTGTCTGTAGACTTGTTGCAAAAGATGCTTTACCAGACCACCATGACGCCCTGCTGCATGATGAAGACCAATTTGACTCGTGACAAGCCAAGAACACCATGATAAAGCTTGCCTGGGAAGAGCGCAGAGTGTTGCAGCCACAGTTGGCCTCTGAACAGCTACTAATTTATTGGACACGGATATCTCGCTCTTGACAATAGATTTATCATGACACTTCCAATTATTTTACTCTAGTCTAATCACGTCAATTTGCTGAACGATATGTACTTTATTAAAGAACCAAATTTCTTTGTTGATCTTTAAACTCATCGAATCAATTTGTTTCGTTTATAAAGATTTTAAAATATGAAGATGCGTCGACATTTCCATAAAAATCCAGCTGATGTCTGATAATAAATAGTAGCCTATCTAATAATAATAATAAAAACACTGATTGCCATATTTTGCAGAATTTCAAAGGCGTATAGCAATTTAAAATGTGTCGTTCTTCAGTCTATAAGTTGTGCACAATGCACATACAGTAAACAGCCGTTGGCAACTGTAAGGGCGTCCGTTTAGCCAGTTTGGCTCATCGCCAAGAATGAGTGTGGGAACTGCCCTGGCGCGGCAAAACAGACAGGTAGGTCGTTATGACGACGAGATTACTCCACCAACGAGCTGAAACTAACATTTAGAGGACCGCCCAGATACATGTATAATTATGTGGATTGGATACAGGGCATTTCCATAGTAACATTATCGCCTAGCAGCGGCGTAGCCAGGGTTGTCTCCATGGGGGGGGGGGGGGGGGGGGGGGGGTGGTAAGTGTTTTTTCTATACAATACCATTATTTTCTGCATTTGCGAAATTTTCAGGGGGGCGAGGGGGCAAATGGGGTAAATATTTATCCCGATTTATCATTGTCTTAAATTCTGAAAAAAAATAATGAAAAGTGTACATTTCAACACCTAATTTTATATGATATATATCGCCGTATAAAAGATTTTCCTTATGTTATTATGACGCAAAACAATTCTCATATTAAAAATCTCCCACATCCCCCATCCCTAAATCTCCCACACCCCCACCCCAAAATCTCTCACAACCCCACCCCACTCAACATCGCATCACCCCAACCCCACCCCACTCAACATCGCATCACCCCAACCCACACCCCACGGAAATTGGTATTACATAGGCTCTCATCTGCTTCGCAGCTCGCCAAAAATGAAAAAGACATGTTGGACAAGAGAATCGAACATGTTTACAGTGGTTTTAGAACTTCTGACGCGCAAATATTTTGTTTTCCAATGGATCGGTTTACATTTTGGGCTTTTTTCACCAAATGTTTCACAAGTAAATATTAAAAAACAAATCCAGGCGGCCCCCAATAAGAAGCATGTTTTATTTCTCATTTCGCCTTATTGCTTACCCCTTTTTACACCTGACTTGCGTTCGTTGTTTTTATACGATTTTTACACCTCTTGTGTTTATTCCTGTTGCCTAAATATATTTTTTCACAGTACAGAAATGAAAGTGACATTGAAATGAATATATGGGCATTGGATTAAAATCTTATTAATAGTCTTCTGGATTCTGTCTGGAACATTTAGGCCCAACGAAATATCTACATTGCCTAAAAGTTTAGACGTTTCAAAATCAATTGAGGCATTCTTCAGAAAAAATCTTTCTGTCAATCAGTAAAGCAATAATCAGAACATACTTACAGTCGACGCATGAATATGGCTTCGAAAAAAAGGTAATCTTGGTTTGCTTTCACTGTGTTTTAGTGATTGCGCGTGATGAATGAACTTATTTTTATATATACATTTAAACAAATTAATTTACGGAACAGAGAAAGGGTCGTACTACTCCGATGGCAGCAATCGTGCAGTAAACCTGACAAAAATACTTTCAAAACAAGGGAATATAAAATGACTTGTTTTTTAACCACGTTAATTTTACGTCAAATAGCTAAAGCCAGAGAGTAGTATGCAATTTGCCGGTTCTATGTCATTTCTTGTTTTTTCACTTTTCTCTCTAATTTTGCTGGGGGTACATACGTCAAATTTTTTTGAAACAAAATAGCCCCAAAAATCGCCCAAAATTTTGCTGGGGTACTACACACCAAAATTATAGAGAAATCATGAAAATAAAAAGTATTTTACATATCCCACAACCATACGAAATATCCGGGGCGCCCGGGCGGAAAAGGATATTGCTCCTAAAATAACATATGGCAAAAAAAATTAATTTTTTTTATTTTTTTTAAAAATATTATCTTATGTTACTATAAAGATGGAGACACAACCTACGATTCGAGGATACAATAGATGGAACAAAATATCTTTAAAAAGATATATCGATAAGTATAAATTATCTTTAGGATCTCCAACAGGACGCCGTAATACGTATATCAGGCGAGATTATATTCTAGCTATAAAAAGAGAAGAAGGGAAGTATAAAAATTTGAGAATACGATCTAAAGCTTCGTTAGCGCAACTCGTGCGCGATAAAAATTTACGAGTCGTATCAACGGGTAGAAATGGTCGAGCGATAAAAAAGGATTACATCGAAGCTATACTAGGATTTAAGGAGAAAAATACTTTTCGAGAAGCAGACTTTCGAGAGACTAGAAGATTTGAAAACAGTTATCTAAATTTGGAATTGATTCCGAATCTGTTTATCGACGATCCGGAGCAATTTTACAACACCCATACATCGATGATCAAAAACAAAATCGTAGCTGAATTAATAAAAATAAAAACGATGAAACTACAGATCGCTATTAAAATAAAGTATGTAAAAAAATCAGGTGCTGAGACTAAAACACAAACCGCTGTTCATTTTAGTTACCAATATAGAGTATTAAACAAGAGCGAGATAGCTACGATTATCGGGAAACAATATGAAACGATATTATCTCAGATAGATAAATTTACGAATAAAGGAAGTGGTTGGACTATAGATAAAATAGTCGCGTTTTACATAAACATAAACAGAGTTAAACCTCTGGTAGGCGCTTCTTACGTAAAACTACCCGAGTATGTAGCTAACAAACACGCAACTGTCAACATCAAAAATGAAGATCAAGAGTGTATAAGATGGTGTTTAAGAGCCGCCCTAGGTATATATACCGATAGAGTTAAAAACCAATTAGCAACAAACCCAAAGTACCAATTTCGCGGAAATAATCCATCTACTTATAAAACCGATGATGGATTAAACTTTAAGGACATAGACTTCCCCACACCTATAAATCAGATACCGAGAATAGAAAGGCAAAACGATATAAGTATAAACGTGTTAGGATACGACGAAGATAACAAAAATAAAACCCATCTACAAGATAAAAGGGGCTTGATATATCCGCTATATTTATCTAAAAGACCATACGATAGAGAAACTATCAGTTTGCTATTATATGAAGGTCATTATTGTTGGATAAGTGACTTACCTAGATTCTTATATGGGGTTACCAATAGTCAACATCGTAAACTGTTTTGCTTAAGATGTTTAACGCATTTTAGTTCGAAAGAGAAATTAGACAGGCACATAAAAGATTGTGAAGGAATAGACTCTGCTTTATCTACCGTTAAAATGCCACATGAAAATGCGAATAAATACTTGGACAAAAGCAAATTAATGTTTAAAAACTTTAAGAATTTACAAGATGCACCCTATGTCATATACGCGGATTTTGAATCTATCTTGGTACCCTCTGCGAGTGTAGCTACAGAAGCACCAGAAAGAGAGACTGAGGGTAAAACTCACGAACATAGAGCCTGCGGTTATTCTTACGTTGTAGTTAGATGCGATGGCAAGCAGATCAAGCGAAAGACTTATAGAGGTGAACGCGCTATAGACAATTTTATAACCTCGTTGCAAGAACTCGAACCTAAGATTAATGAATTACTAGCTCGCATTAAGCCGATAATATATACGCTAAAAGAAGAAAAAATTCACCTAAACTCTAACGAGTGCTGGATTTGCGAGAGAGCGATTTATCCAAATTACTCGTGTAATTGCAAGTGCTACGAACCTGTAGAACCCAAAAGCAAAGAAGACCTTGAAGAATACACGTACAAAAACGAAAAAGGATACATCGACCAAAAATGTATGTTCTGCCAAAAGAAAATTAACAAATTTCGAAAAGTAAGAGATCATTGTCACACTACAGGCAAATACAGAGGACCCGCGCACGCTTACTGTAATCTTAAATTACGAGTAAAACCCAACGAAACGAAAATACCGGTTGTCTTTCACAACTTAGAAAATTATGACGCGCACTTGATCATGCAGGGTATTTCCAAGTATCAACGAGATATCTGGTGTATACCCAAAAATTCAGAAAAATACATTTCATTTTCGATCGGCCAATATAGATTTATAGACTCGTTTCATTTTATGTCTAGCGGTCTCGACAAATTGGTAACGTCTTGCCCCAGAGACGCCTTTAGGCTACTCCTGAAACGTTATGGTGAAGAAAACGCGGATCTCTTATTACAAAAGGGTGTATATCCGTACGAGTACATGGACAGCTTTGAACGATTTAGCGAAACTGAACTTCCAGCTAAACACTATTTTTTCAGCGCTCTAAAGGATAAACATATAACGGACGAAGAATACTCACGCGCGCAACGAGTATGGCGGACCTTTAACATAAAAAACATGGGCGAGTATCACGACTTATACGTAACCACAGATACTCTATTACTAGCCGGCGTATTCGAGAATTTTAGAGAAATGTGTAGAATGAATTACAAGTTAGATCCAGCCAACTACTTCACAGCACCGGGGTTAAGTTGGGACGCGTTGCTGAGACATACTAAAATAGAATTAGAGCTCTTGACGGATATAGATAAACATATATTTTTTGAAAAAGCAAAAAGAGGAGGAATATCGAGCGTTGGCTCATGTCGCTATGCTAAGGCCAACAATAAGTACCTAGCTTCTTACGATCAAGATAAACCCGATTCGTATATTCTCTATTTAGACGCCAACAACCTCTACGGATGGGCCATGAGTCAACCGCTACCTTACGGTGGATTTAAATGGGTCAATACGAAACAATTTACCCACGATCGTATCATGGCGTTAAAAGATAAGGCTCCAACGGGATATATGTTCGAAGTTGACCTGGAATATCCAGCCGAACTACACGATCTACACAACGATTATCCTTTAGCCGCCGATAATATAGTCATACCTGAAGAATGGTTATCAAAGTATCAACGAGAGTTGGCGAGTGATATAGGAGACACAGCTAAGGTAAAAAAATTAACCGGTACGCTATATCGAAAAGAAAAATATGTACTGCACTACGTCAATTTGAAACAGTGTTTGAGGCTAGGTCTAAAACTAAAGAAAGTACATCGGGTGTTACAATTTAAACAAAAACCTTGGATGAAATCGTACATCGATAAAAACACACAACTCAGAACGAAAGCAAAGTCGGATTTCGAAAAAGACTTTTTCAAATTGATGAATAATTCTGTATTCGGTAAAACGATGGAAAATGTCAGAAATAGAATAGATGGTGTGCTACTGAGAAACGATCAAGTAAAAGAATACGAAAAAATAGTTTCTAAACCTTGTTACAAGTCTACTACAGCGTTTAAAGAATGCGGTCTCTCATTCGTGGAATCGTACAAAAAGAAAACGTATTTAAATAAACCGATTTACTGCGGCGTTAGTATCTTAGACTTATCGAAGACTCTAATGTATGACTTTTATTACAATCAATTAAAAAAGACGTATGGCGATAAAGTAAGATTGATGTATACAGACACAGACTCTCTGCTTTTGATTATATATACTAAAGACGTTTATCTCGACATGGAAAAAGATAAAGACTTGTACGATTTTTCTAACTACGAGAAAGACCACTTTTTATACGACGATACTAACAAGAAAGTTATCGGCAAATTTAAAGACGAATGCGGGGGAAAAGTCATAAGCGAAGCTACTTGCATCAGATCGAAGATGTACTCGATTTTATACGGAGATGTCGTATTAAAGAAGGCCAAAGGCGTAAACCGAGTGGTTATAAACAACGATCTATCTTACGAAAAGTATAAGCGATGCGTTTTATCGAACGAATGCTATTCAAACAAGATGATTCGTTTTGGAACTGAGCGTCACATGATATACACGGAGGCTCAAGTCAAGCAATCGTTAAATCCTTTAGATACGAAGAGATATATTTTACCTAATGGTATAGACACTCTGGCTTATGGTCATCGTTCTAACCTTTAGTCTAGCCAGAACAAGACGATCGATAAATATCTACTCGAAAAATAAATTTCTTATGGTTATTCTCGATTAAAGCGCCGTCGAGGTCTCTGAAAGAAAAACTCAGTTCGGGTATTTTAGCAACTACGAGTGGTATAACAGTTTTTCTTTTATTCTGGATAGTAGCTACAGTGTCTGAATCGGAGCTTTTATATATAATCGGTATAATGTATAACAAGTCTGTACGATTTCCGTTATAGAAATTATTAGACGTAGATAGCTGATTGCAATGTAAAAAAATTGTATTCACATAATTCATATTATAATACCCTACAAGTTCATTATTAAAACTAGGGTACCAATAATAGGGCACACCCAACACATTTCGAGTATATAGATCAAAATTAATGACAACCTCACTAAATTGATTAATAATACCAGCATTAAACATAATTTTTTTATTAATCTTGTCTACAGTAACTACAATAACAGTTAATTTATTAAGTTCAGCTACTAACTCATCGATTGTATAATTTCCAGCCGGAATTACCATTTCACCTCTAGCGTTATTACTGCGATCACGGTCATTAGTAATTTCCCACACTATAGTAATACGTTGAGTTATATTATAAAAACCGACAGTAAATATCGCATGGTTTAAACTCATGCAGTAATCTCCCTTAGAGTTATCTATAGGTTTTGACAAAGTAAACGTTCGTTCGCTACCAGCCATTTCAAAAACGTGCGATTCCATTTTAAAAAATCTAAAGATTTTTTTAAAAAATCTTCAAAAATCGCTTAAAATTTGTCAATCGTCAAGTTAAAACTAATCTTTTTGTCTAGATTCTCGATTAAAGCGCCGTCGAGGTCTCTGATACTAAAGCTAAGTTGGGGTATTTTAGCAACTACGAGTGGTATAACAGTTTTTCTTTTATTCTGGATAGTAGCTACAGTGTCTGAATCAGAGCTTTTATATATAATCGGTATAACATCTAGCAAATCTGTATGCTTTCCGTTATAGAAATTATTAAATGTAGATAACTGATCGCAATGCAAAAAAATTGTATTCACATAATTTATATTATAATACCCTACAAGTTCAATACCATCATCACCGGACCAATAATAGGGCACACCAAACGCTTTTTGAGCATATGAATCGAACTTAATATTAATAATTTTATTTTTTGATATTATACCAGCATTAAACATAATTTTTTTATTAATCTTGTCTACAGAAATTTTAAGAAAAGTTAATTTATTAAGTTCAGCTACTAACTCATCGATTGTATAATTTCTAGCCGGAATTACCATTTCGTCCTTAAATATATCATCGGCGCTAATTATTTCCCATCCTATAGTCATACGGTGAGTTATAGTATAAAAACCGACGTCAAATATCGCGTTGTTTAAACTCATGCAGTAATCTCCCTTTGAGTTATCTATAGGTTTTGATAGACTAAAAGTTCGTTCGCTACCAGCCATTTCAAAAACGTGCGATTCCATTTTAAAAAATCTAAAGATTTTTTTAAAAAATCTTCAAAAATCGCTTAAAATTTACCTATCGTCAAGTTAAAACTAATCTTTTTTCCTCGATTATTTATTAAATCGCCGTCTCGGTCTCTGATACTAAAGCTAAGTTGGTTTATCTTATCACCCACGAGTCTACGAGCGGTTAATCTTGCACGCTCGACAAGCGTATCGTCTCTTTTCGTTATCGGTATAACGTCTAACAAGTGCGTGCTCTTTCCGTTATAGAAATTATTAGACGTAGATAACTGATCGCAATGTAAAAAAATTTCATCGATGGGCATTGTATTATAATGCCCTACATAATCTACGCCAAAAACTAACTTTTTGGCCGTTATCCCCAACAATTGTTTAATGTTTTTATCAAAGCGTAGATCGTTATTTTCTTCCGTTACATTTAAAGATATTTTTTTATTAAGTTTATCTACAGAGACTTCTAACCAAACTAATTTACTTAGTCTCTCTTCGATCCAATCTATATCGTAAAATCCAGCAGGAATATCAATTTTACCACCCGTACTACCCGTTTTTTTACCAGTGTTTGGATCGATTTGATGTATAGAATAGTTAATTTCGCTATTACTAGCCATGTTGTAGAAGCCCGCGGTAAATATCGCGCCGGTTAAACTCATGCAGTAATCTCCCTTAGAGTTATCTATAGGTTTTGACAGTCTAAACGTTCGTTCGTTATCAAACATTTCAAAAACGTGCGATTCCATTTTAATAAAGCTTTTATAAGCTTTAAAAAATATTTGGTTTATTTAAAATAAAATGAATTTAACCCCGGAGAGTACCCCGTTGAACATGCATTTGAGTCAACTAAAGATTATCGTAAACGCCAACGACAATAGTTCTTTTATCTCTAATTTAACGGATATATTTAGCGCTTATAAAATGTCCGACGTAAAACACGACGAAGTGGTCGAACGTTACGAATCAGACCCCATGACGTTTTATCAAAATCAACTCAACTTTGCATTTTGGTGCGCGACTTCTGGTTGCGGCGTAGGACTAGAATCGTTACTACACAAAAACCCCGTAATATCGGCTTTATTCAAGTTTCACGTATATTTCACGATCAGAAAGATACTTTACTTTCTAAAATGCCCAGTTCCAGAAGACGATACGTTCGACGATCTAAACAATGGCATCGATAAAGGCGCTTATAGCGATATTTGTCGACATTTTAATGTCGATCCAAACTTGAGTTTTAAACAGACAGTAGACTTAACTTCTGGAGGATTAGGTACCGCTTATTTTTACCTGTTTAAAATAAACAAGTACTCGCCAGATATACCTTTACCCGTACCCGGTAAAAATTATACCCCTATTAAGCTTTACAAGGTTTCGGCTGAATATAACCCTAGTACGGGTGAATATGTGACGGCTAATAAATTGTGGGAATACGATTATGAAGCTATGAATCCCGGCGCCACCTACATGGGATTTGTAGAGTCGGGCGATGCGAAACATTATAGTAAAATTACGCTCGCGTATATCAGACAATCCGCGGACGTTGTACGACTCGGTTTTAGAAATTTTATACGCCAGAAGAGCTCGTTTACCGACGTCGGTATAGAAAAAATAAACGAAAGCATTAGAACGTACGTGTACGCCATACTCGGTGCGCAAGCCCAAACAAAAACGAGTATACTAACTGCAGGTACCGGATTAGATGCGCAAAGACAATTTGAAAATATAGTAGAAGATATCATCAACAGCCATACGGACTTGGAATCTTCTATAACCAGATTTCAAAATTCTTTACAGTACGCTAGAAGCTCGTTAAACTTTGTGATTAGCCCTAGATTATACTTAATTCCATCAAATATGGAGCTTTTGGTAGGTATTCACCAAGGTTATAATAATAATATACAGATAGCTACACCCGACGCGTCGATAGGATTAAACATCAACTTGAACTCAGACGTACTCCCTACGGTCGCACTCCCTACGGTCGTAACGCCACCAACCCCACCCTCTCCCGTAAAAGAGAGTAAGGTAGTAACCCAGCAGAATTTAGACGACGTAGCTACGTCGCCAGACCCGCCACCTCCCGTAAAAGAGAGTAAGGTAGTAACCCAACAGAATTTAGACGATTTAGACGACCTGGCGACGTCGCCAGATCCGTTACCCCCCGTAAAAAAGAGTCGTGTAGTAACCCAGCAGAATTTAGACGATTTAGACGATTTAGACGATTTAGAGAATTTAGAGTTACCAACCCCTACACCGCCAACCCCAATCTCAGACGTACTCCCTACGAACATAGATACACCACCTACTCAACCTCCAGACTCGCATGAACAAGAAAAAACGGCTTTAGTCGTTGGTTTAATAGCCGTTGCTGGGGTTGGGTATCTAGCTTACGATATTTTACGTCGTTGAGGAAGGTGGTAACTCAGTATCTGGCGGAACGACCATTAACTCTTTCTTAACGAACGATCTCTTGGGGCCGTCAGTCAGCCAGTACAACGCGGGCTGTCCGGGATCTGTCGTTCTTCTTCTAATCGTATACATTTCTAAGCTCCAAATAGGATCGGTAGCTCTTCTTCTAACGTCTTTTTCGAGCTCTCCAGGAGCGTAAAGATATCTGACGATATCGTCATTTACGCTTAAAAGATCTTCGGGGCTCTTGAGCCCCGAGGAACTCAATTGTTTTATTTCTAACTGAGACATAGCCGCTCGAGGAGTTAACGGTTTACCTTTCATAGTCGATATCAATCTAGTTTCTTCGTCGTTTAACGAAGCTACGACCTCGGGTAATCTTTTTACCCACTCGCGGCTACGCTCGGTAGGTTCTAACATTTCTTGAGCGTATTGATGACCGAATAATCTTTCGGCTAAAGTACGATTAAATCTTTCTACTATACCTTGAGCTCTATGATTACCAACCTCGCCTTTCTGTACTACTACGTTGCGAGTCCGCATCAAAGTATTAAATTCAGCCATAAATTCTGTACCGGGGTCTACTTTTATCGTGAGAGGCCAAGACAAGGGCGATCTTTTGTAAATCTTTTTTATCGCCTCTACAACTTGAGTACTCGTTTTATTCGTCAAGGGTTCAGCTTCTTTATATCGAGTGGCCACATCCACGATCGTCAACGCGTATTTATATCTTTTACGTTTAAATACATCGTGAGGTAGATACAACAGATCCGCTTGATGTTGTTCATTAGGCCTCCCTATAACCTTATTGAGACTCATAGGTCTCGGTATAAAACTTGGGGCAGGCAAATATATTTGCCACATGGCTTGTTTTCTCAACCAATTTCTAACGTCTGACTCGGGTACGTTAGCTTTTAACGATAATTTTTTTATAGCGCCTGCACCTTTCCAATATCCTTTAGGGCTGTAAAATATTTTACTTAGTTTTGTTTCCATTTTATTTTAAAAGCAGAAAAAAATTTTAACGACTTATTAAAAATGGCGAGTGCATTAATGATGATTGGCGGAGCTATTGTAAACGCTTTAGCGTTTAGCGGATCGAACTTTCTATTTTCGAGTATGGGTAGATCGTCGGCTGAAGAACGTAAACGACACGACCTCGCTTTAGAACAATTAACTCGAGCTAAACAAGAGTGGGTGGAACAAAGAACCAAGTATCTAGATTATCTAAACGATCGACTACATAAAGAAGCCAGGGCTCAAAAAGATTTTCAAAATGTAGATTATGCGTTGAGAGAATATAACGAAGTAACCAACGAAGATATAAGATTACCTCGCGAACCTGTATTGTCAGACTTTTACGCACCTAGCGAAGGCCAAAAAGATGGTGAAATTGTATTTATCTTAGGAGGCACTGCTGTTTTAGGGTATTTAGTTTATAAGTTTATTTAAAAGTTTTTTTGCTTTTTAAGTTTATAAGTTTGTCTAAAAGTTTAAGTTTATTTAAAAGTTTTCTTACTTTTTATTTTGTTTCGTTAAGTAAAATGAACGCAATTTATGGAAGCAAACTGAATCCACACAGAAGTTTAAAAAATCCTAGAGCGTTGAAGGGGTTGAGACAATCGATGGTTATTACTCATAATCCTAGTACTGCATCGGCTGGCAGTCTGTTGATCGTTGAATTTCCTATGTTGAGTCAAGACGATGTAGTCGTACCGGGTACTGTACGATTAGCTTTTAATATAGACTTAGAATCTGAAGGCACTGGCGAAGACGATGCAAGAACTCTATATTATAACGTCGCACGAAATTTAATTAGCGGCGTAAGAATCAAACTAGAAGGTAAAGATTTCGTAGCGTTTACGGATGCCGATGTATATAACGCGTATAAAGACTTGTGGCGACCAGCCAGCGCGAACGATGCGTATCGAGGACTCGAAGATAGCAACGTCACAAAACTCAGAATAGACTCCAGCGATGGGGTTGCTAGCGCGAATGGTGGAAAAGACAAAGCGATTGCCAACGCTTACGGTAACCGATATTACATTCCTCTAGATTTTGAAATGCTTACGGATCATCAGCCTTTTAGTCCATCGACGCTCAAAGACAGACTAACTTACGAATTTACGTTTAACGATCACTCGAGCGTAGTAAAATCTACCGATTCTAACGCGAAGTATAAAATTTCGGGGTTAGATCTCGAGTTTGAAACGGTGACCAATAAAACATTGGCCGATAATATCAGACAAAAATATCGAGGTAAAACTCATTTTCTATACGAAAAAGTTCAAAGATATACGGTTTTAACGCTAAACAAGTCCGATACTACTTGGAACATTAATCTAAATCAAGCCATTAGAAGTCTCAAAGGTATACTTCTTTTATTTAAAGAATCGGGCGAAAAGGATCCTCGAATTTTTTATAATCCAAAGATCGAAAAAGTAGACGTTACGATAGAGGGTAAACCGAATCAATTGTATAGTCAGGGCATGAAGCGTTATCAACACTGGGATGAGATTACCAAGTTTTTCGGCGACTCTAATACAGAATTTGGTGCCAGCGTGTCTAAAGACTTAGAATTACACGATATGACGCTGGGCTCCTACTTAACCACTAGTTACGGTCTTTGGCTAGATACGAGGGTAACCGACGACAACAAAAGTCACGGTTCTGGCAGGAAAATAGGAGACGTAGGTGGAGGTATTTCTCTCCATTTAGAAAGAGAGGCTGAGACAGCTGGTACTCTAACGTGTTACGTTTTCTTGGTGATGGATGGTCAGTTGGTGCTAGAAGATGGAAGATTTAGCGGTAGTTACTCTTAAAATAGTCTTTACTATAAATAGCAATGCATAAAACGTTTCCAAAAACACCACACTGCGCGATAGTATGCGGTAGGACTAATTCGGGTAAAACCAAATATATTTTAGATCTATTAGAAACTGAGTATAAAGATCACTTTGAAAAGATCGTAGTTATTTGTCCTACGTTGAGCAACAACAAGACTTATCGCGAGAGACGTTGGTTGTGGTTAGATCCCGAGATATACCCATGTGATTTAGAGGTAGAAAAGGTGACCCTCAACGAAGCTTTAGCATTTTATAGAGCTCAATTTAAAGGATCGCACGTTCTATTTTTGATAGACGATTGTAGCTCGGAACAAGACATAAAATATCGTAAGGCGGCGCTCGGTAAAAACACTTGCGTTTTAACGAAATTGGCGTTTAGCGGTAGGCACGACAATCACTACTGTTGGTTGATGACTCAAAAGTATAATTGCGTAATGACAGATTTTAGAGCTCAAACTGCATTTGTCGTATTGTTCTATTGCAAAGATAAAAATAGTTTCGATTCATGCCTCGATGAAAATGATGCGGTTCCTTTAGAAGAAAGATCGAGAATTAAAAAGATCTTAAGAGACACCCCTTTTAGTAAATTATTGATAAAAACTGATCCTCCTGTCTGTTGGCAGTTAATCTATTAGATAACTGTTAGATACTTATTAGATACCTATTAGATACCTATTAGATGATTTGTAGATGATTTATAGATGATTTATAGATGATTTATAGATGATTTATAGATAACTGATAGATACCTATTAGATATCTATTAGATAACTGATAGATGATCTATAGATAACTAATAGATGATCTATAGATAATCTAAAGATTATCTAGTTATCTATAAAATATGATAGAATATCTAGACCTATTATTAAAACTAGTAATAGCCATCAACTTATCTTTATTTTCTTACGATTATATTTCTTGTAGAAATAAGATTAAAAAATATAGTTCTATTTTAAATGAGCAAGTCGATAGAATCTCTAAGCACGTTATCTCAAGAACCCATAGCTGCTACACCCACGACAATAGCGACGATCCCGGAAGCAACTATACCTAAAAATAGACTTTTGGGTGTAGTTGCTTCCGGTGATTCTAAAAAATATTTCGGTAAAGAATACTCCGTCAATGAAATAGAGGGATTGACTGTGGAAAAACAAGAAAAGCTATATAAAAGATACGAAGCCAAGCTCGGTAAAGAAATGATAGTCAGTTTGGGGAGTTGCGTGTTGACCGTTTACGCAAAAGCTTTAGGCGTGACTTTACCGCTGGCTTCGCCATTCGGTTATAAACTTTGTTTAGATTCTGAAGAAGCCCTTATCAACGACTTAGAAAAAGACCCCGTTATTTCTAGCAGCTTGTCCAGTTTACTTTGCGAAGTGCATTACAATTATGGGGTTTATTTATCTCCTTTGGTGGCTATGTTGATCACGACTAAACATTTACAGGTAGATAGTAGTAATAGTAATACAACAACAAATAATAGTAGTATTATTATAAAAGATGAGCCTAGAAACGACAACGACGGATCAAGTAGCAGAGACCCCACAGCCTCCCCAAGAGCCGGCTCTGTCTCCCCAAGAGTCTCCCCAAGAGCCGACTCAGCCGGCTCTATCAAGAGTCACAAAAAAAAGAGCAAAAGACCCTAAAAGAGTAGAGCAAGGTAAAAAACTGGCCGAAAGAAACAGAAAGATGAAAGAACAAATACAAAAAATGCAAAGTATAGAAGAAGAGCAAACGCCAGCGCTAGCGATGAGAGACATTCCGAGCTGGGGATACGCGATAGTTGGTTTGGCTGTTTTAGGAATTGGATATCTCGCGTTTAAAAAGAGTAAACCTGTAGATGCACAGCGAGACGTAGTGGTACAGACCGCGAGCGTAACCCCTAAAGTCGAAGAACTATTAGAAATGGAATAAATAAAAAAAATAAAATATTTGTACAAGTAAAATGGATACGAAGAACGTTGCAAATACTCTTTATCACGGTGCTGTGTTGAGTTTGTTGACCGTAGGTTATACTATGTTGAGTAAAAAACTTTTGAAAATTAAGCCCGCCGATTTAGGAAAGTTAGACGTAGAAGATACGGTTAAAATCACCGCTACGGTAGGTAGCGCTCTAGCCACTCAGACTTGGTTGGTGAGTCAAGGAATAATTCCTCAGAATGTGATGAATACTACGTAAAATATAATATATATGACTTTATAAAATGGCTGAAGGTGGAGAAGGTTTCGAAATGGGTGATATGAGTCGAAAAGACAAACAAGTCGATGCTGCTGCTGATGATGCTGATGATGTTTTTGAAGATGCTAATGACGACGGTGGTTATGTATTGGAGGACTATGGTAGTGATACTAGTTTTTCGGTTCCACCCCCAAAAACTGCGGGTGAAGCGATTGCTAGGTTAGATCGAATGTCTGGTCTAAGAAATACTGGTTACGCAGAATCGTTTTATGATTATATGGAAGACCAAGGTTATAAAAAACCGACGAATATAAGATATGAAAAATTTCATAAAGAAGAAGATGGTATTTACTATGACAATGTCTTGCTGACGGATAAACGCAACCCCAAAATTTTTGTAACGATTGGAACGTTGAAACCAAGAATTAGCAAAGCTGGATATAAACCGACTTATTTTTTACAAGAAGAGTTTGGTTTTGTAGAAACTAAAAAGACGCGAGCACAACAAGAAATAAGTCAGATACACCCCGAAAATATTGAGATGAGTGAACTTCCAAAAGCGGCCGATGATGTTAACGATGCCGTAAAAGAAGCAATAGTAGATGAATTGAGAAAAGAAGAAGTAGATTTAACGGAACAAGATGCTGATTTTGATGAATTACAATATGAATTAGATGTACTAGTTGATTTATTACATCAACGAGAAAAAGATTTAGATGAAAAAGCTGAATCATTAGAAAACCAAATAGAAATAGTAGAGGGACGAGTAGTAACATTAGATAGATATAAAGAAGTAGTAGATAAACGAAACACAGAAGTATATAAACAAGAAAAATTATCAGATGAACGAGAAAAATTATTAGATGAAAAAGAAAAAGTAGTAGCTGAAAAAGAAAAAGTAATGGCTAAAATTACAGGATTAAAGAACCTTAGAGAAATTGCTGGTGCAAGCAAAGCGGCAGAAACTAGCAAAGGTGAGTTAAAATTAAATTTAGCTAAATTAAGAAGGATAGATGATGAAATTAATCAAGCCAAAGCTGAACTAACTGAAGCAATGAGCGAAGGAGAGAAACGAGAAATATCCGATCGATTAAAAGATCTATATGATGAAAGATCCGCTAGACTGGCAGCGGCGCGCGCAAATGAACGAGGAACCAAAAGTCAACTCGTTAGAATCAAAGAAATGTTTAATAAAATGCTAGATAGTGATATCTCGCTAAGAGAAAAGATTAGAATTCTGTTTCGAGAAGAGGGTGTGACGGTTGCAAGTATATTAACCGCGTTTGTTATAGCTATAAGTTTTATCGTTGATAAGTTGGTGGCGGCTGTTGGTGGGAGTGGTTCGGCTGCAGCAGCTGGTGCGGCGGTTGTTCCTGCTTCGACCCCCGTTACTCCTACGCCTAAACCCGGAGGTAACGTGAAAGATTGGATAAGTAATCATTTAAAAAACTTGGCTAATTTGCTAAAAAAGCTCGGGGGTAAGTTATTAGCCGCTTTACCTGGTATTTTGGGTGCTGTCGCGAGTTGGTTGTTTACGTTGTTAAGTAAATCGGTCGGTTGGTTGGCAGACCACGTGTGGACGTTATTGGTGGGTGTTGGTACTTTGATACTCGTATACATGCAAAAAAATTTAAAATAATAAGTAGTATAAAATATACTACTTTATAAAATGACCGCAGAATCCGTTTACCCTAAATTGCCCGATTATAGTGCGCCTATAGAAACGAACGAGTCTTCAGTCTTTAGGTTAAATAAAATCGAACGAGTGCAAAAAGAGATATCTAACGAGAGAGATAAGAGAGAACGGTTGCACAAAAAGTATAATAAAATTATTACCTGTTTATCTAACGCAGAGACCGTTATGGAATGTTTAGGTGCCTTATCCGGCACAATAGGCATAGTCAGCGTTGTAGGTGTCATTAGTATACCTATAGGCGTAGTGTTAGAAGGATTAGCTATAGGATGCGTGGGTGTAAGTTTGGTATTAAAACGATTTAGTAAAAAGTTTAGAGGTAAAGCTAAGAAACACGATGAGATTAGAGTAGTAGCAGAAACAAAATTAAATACGATAAATGAATTAGTGTCTCAGGCTGTAGATGATGGCGATGTAAGTCACGAAGAATTTACTTTAATTAACGATGAATTAAACAAGTTTAATGGAATGAAAGAAGCTATTAGGACACAAACTAAAGCGAGAGAAGAGTCTGTTTCTAACCAAAAAGAAATAGACGATGAGGTCAAAAAGAAAGTGGTTGAGCTTCTAGCGAAAGAAAAAAAAGATCTTATCGCAAAACTTACAACTTTAAATTAGTCGTAGCTAAAGAATACGAGTGTGATTTTAACGTGAGCCCATTGAGACCTCCTAGCTACGCAAGTACTCAAGAGAGTTTAGAGACTAGGCCTAGCGCTCCTTGCAAAGAGTAGTTGTAGTTAGTAGCAGACAAAAACCCTCATCTCTACTGAGTGTAGAGGTGAGGGTTTTTTTTTGCCTTGCGACAAATCATGTTTTGCCTTTTCCGCCCGGGCGCCCCGGATATTTCGTATGGTTGTGGGATATGTAAAATACTTTTTATTTTCATGATTTCTCTATAATTTTGGTGTGTAGTACCCCAGCAAAATTTTGGGCGATTTTTGGGGCTATTTTGTTTCAAAAAAATTTGACGTATGTACCCCCAGCAAAATTAGAGAGAAAAGTGAAAAAACAAGAAATGACATAGAACCGGCAAATTGCATACTACATGAATATGGCTTCGAAAAAAAGGTAATCTTGGTTTGCTTTCACTGTGTTTTAGTGATTGCGCGTGATGAATGAACTTATTTTTATATATACATTTAAACAAATTAATTTACGGAACAGAGAAAGGGTCGTACTACTCCGATGGCAGCAATCGTGCAGTAAACCTGACAAAAATACTTTCAAAACAAGGGAATATAAAATGACTTGTTTTTTAACCACGTTAATTTTACGTCAAATAGCTAAAGCCAGAGATCATATCGGAGCTTGTTATTTGCTTTTTAGAGGAGCGCTCAGTACAACTAAATAAAAAGGCAAAATAACCTCTGTAGATTCAGAAAGAAGTTTGGTTTAATTCCTTTAAAAAATAAATCCGTGTTGATCAAGAGATCGCGTTCCGCACGCGTCGGAACGGCTACTTAACATAACAAAAGCACACTACAACGGGGCGTTCCTGCCTGCCCAGTGGGCCAGATTCCCCCCCCCCCCCCCGTTCCATCCACCGCGTGAGAACGGTCCTTTTGTTCAGTTTTATTGCCTCCCGTGAAGAACGGTAAGGAACGCGTCCACACGCGTGGGAACGGGACATGGAGGTAAGAAAAAGATTTAATAAGAAATTGAGTTTATCAATTAATGAAGATTCCGGTTTCGTTATAGCATGGAGAAGTTTGCTTAATAGAGATCCAATATACACGACCGCACGTACACCGAGTTTTGGAACGGCACGTCTTGTCCGCGTGCAAGCCGTTGGTATTCATCAGTTGGCTTGTGTCTCATGTTTATTCATTACACCAATTGTTGGGATGACAATCGCACGCGATCGGCCTTGCTCATTAACTGTGCCGCGCTTGAGCGCACACTCCCGTCCAGTCTGCAGCTTCCCGACCTCCTTGACAATGACGGACCGATCGGGAAGAACGGGGGAAGAACGGGGCGCGGAACAGTCAGTCAATTTGGAGATGCCGCCTAAATGGTAAAAATCCTAAACGAAAGATGGACAATAAATCGGCAGTTTCAAATTTTTCACACTCGGAAAAGTTAATTAAAATTCAATATATTATTATTTACACTTGCCATTTCCATCAAAACTTCGATTATTCTTCAATATTAATTCATCCTTTATCTATTTAAACCTGTTACAATTGCTGGGATGGTCCTGATTTGCCAATAAATTCGAACGTTTTCAAGTACCTTTTTATAAGACGACGTCGTCGAGCGTCGTCTGCTGGGGAGAAAAACGGCCTTCGTCGGCGAGGTAAAAAAACTAAATGTACATTGGCCCTAACGTGTACTAGGTAGGCGACGTCATGGAGACAATCACTGTCTGAGTTCAGGCGGTCTGTTCTTAACACGAGTTCCCTGTTCTTGCGCCCGAACGGCGGGAACGCGACCCGCGAACATTGCTCTCGGAACAAGATCACACACCACCTACCAGTCGGGGTTTACAAGAACATGACGTAATTTGACGCGACGTAGAAGACGATCAAAGATGGCGGATGATTTGACGAAGCATGAAAGTCGGTGTAATGTTGCCTAAAATTCCCTTCCAAACGTTTTGAAAAATACAGCTTTTTCTGAACAAACTAGGGGAAAATGCAGTCTAAATATTGTGCTTCCGTTAAATTATTTTGCGTCTGAAATTCAGGTTTTTGAAAATGCTTGAATAGTGTACATGGCCGGGCGCAGCCATTACATTTTGCGTGGTTACCAGCGATAGATGGTGATCTTGGCTATCAGACGTTCTTTGGCGTTCGAGCGGCCGGAACACGAATGAAGACACGAGTTGTTCTTGAGCCGAACTCAGCCACTGGTTCCTATCTAGTCTTGGTTCAAGACGTTATTACGTATACAACTAAAAAAGCACGCGATAACCGGCCGCCGCGAGAGGGCGTTATCAGGACGAACTATTATGGGTGCACCACACTAAATAAACTCCCATTGACCTTAGTGCAAAATCCACCAACTTCACAGTGAAAAAATCCTTATCCAGGAGTCTCTCAGTTTTTGTGAAACTACTGAAAATTATAGTTTGATTATTAATCTGTCAAATTCTTTTCAATTTTTGGCAGGTCAGCCGTTTATTGTTTTTGCTATTTGTCCCCAGAGAGTACCACCCCCCAAAATGTTTTTTTTGTTTTCCAAACCGGCTAGCTGCCATTTTTCATATAGCATC
The DNA here is from genome assembly GCA_037893225.1 of Hippasteria phrygiana. Taxonomy (NCBI): domain Eukaryota; kingdom Metazoa; phylum Echinodermata; class Asteroidea; order Valvatida; family Goniasteridae; genus Hippasteria; species Hippasteria phrygiana. Next base: position 176,972 of record JAZGUH010000815.1, on the reverse strand, counting down.
CCTCCACTTCACAAGCCAAATAGGACCAATTTTAAAGCCAAAATTTATCAAGTCTTCACGAAAGTTGAAGCACAGAACCCCGAGGTTATGATAGCTAACCATAATTACAGAATCTATCAATTGCATGAGCCCCCAAAAATGTATTATTAAAAAAAAGTTGTGGGTTTACAATTTAGGACCTATGCTAATCAGTTTGGCGCAGCCATTTTGGCATATTTAGTGTGATGCACCCTTTAAAGGCAGTCAATTTCTCTTTCTGGTTAATAAATTATGCTTGAAATGTAGAGTGTCCAGTCACTGATCTGACATCTGAAAAAAATTCTATTGAGTTTGTCTACAACAAGGTCAAACATGCGTGAGCATTTTCATGCTACTTTAAACAATTTGAGGAAAAAACGTTGTGTGCACCCTGTGGACAAGTCAGAAGTTATATCCAAATTCTCCCTCAAAAAGTTATTTTGATGTCTCACTTTTGATGATAAGAATTCTCACACCTTTACAAATCATTTATTTAAGAGCGGGACAAGAGCGGGACATTAGTATGGGGAAGCTTAGTCTTGGTTCCAAGACGTCCTTAGCGCGGTGCGACGTACAGCGCGCACGGCAGCGCCCTCTAGCTACACACACACACACACCCAAGTGTGTAAACACCGGCAATCGCGGACCTCCCATTGTCCCTCTTTTGTTTATACTCTACCTTTTTCGAAGGCCTCCCATTGGTTTTGTACACGATTTTCAAACGTGGACCTTGACCCAATCGCGGACCCTATTGTCCTCTTTGTTAAAGGTCCACGTTCTGAATAGCTATACAAACGCACACACACACAAGTGTGTAAACACCGGCAATCGCGGACCTCCTATTGTCCCTCTTTTGTTTATACTCTACCTTTTTCGAAGGCCTCCCATTGGTTTTGTACACGATTTTCAATCGTGGACCTTGACACAATCGCGGACCCTATTGTCCTCTTTGTTAAAGGTCCACGGTCTGAATAGCTATACAAACGCACACGCCAAGGCCAAATCGCAAAGAACGTCTTGGGTATTTCGCAAGGGAGCGCGCGCGACCTGCTTATGCATAATTTAACAGGCGGGTCAAACGAATAATCGCGATTGCGCACTGGAGGAAACTCATGTTTAAGTAATAACTTACTAGTCAGTTAACGTTCTGAGCAGAGTGATTCTGGACGTGCAAAAAGGATTGAGAAATTGGATCTGGAATATCAAACGTTATCTCTGCCAATTTCAGTCCCAGATGTTCAGCACGATGTAACTGATCAACGGCCAGAGCTTTCAATGGCACGACGACAATAATCAGCGCTTTCTCCTGTTTGCATTCGGTTACTTCGTTCATGGAGGTAGGAAACACCTCAATGCCTCTTTCAAGAAATCTAAGACCAATGGAGCAGCTTGAAAAATTACACTCTTGCCAAATCCCGTTGGTAAATTAACAAACAAATCATGGCCACGTACAAATTGATGAATGGCACTGATCTGATGACTTTTTAGCTTTCCAAAGCCCAGTTTTGTTGCTGTAAAATCGATCGCTTGGTCCACGCGGTCAGACATTTTTTTTCCAACAAACAACGAATGGCTTGGTACTGCGCTGCACGTTCATACGTACGTACACGTAAACCCGACGTGAGTACAGAAACTAGACTAGTGAGTGTTGGCAATTTACATGCGATAATGCAGCTACGTCACACGCGCATGCAAATGCCACACTTTTCTGCTCGCGATTTCGCGAGCAGAACTTGCGAAATTCCCAAGACGGTCTTAGCGATTTGGCCTTGGCGTGTGTGTGTAGCCAGAGGGCGCTGTCGGCCGGCCGTGCGCGCTATACGTCGCACCGCTAAGGACGTCTTGGAACCAAGACTAGGGGAAGCTGTGAAAAGGGAAGGGAGATGGGGGGGGGGGGGGGGGGGTAGGTTTTGCTTTCCCCTGAACATTTCTAACTATGCATTCATATTAAGTTTTTTGCTACGCTTTATTGAGAGTAGAAACTACATAGGTAATTTTACTACATTTTACTGTCCTTCAAATTATCATTTCACCTCTAGAAAGAGGGGGAAAGGTGATGAGGTGGGCGGGGCGTGGGTGGGGCTTGTTGCAAAGGGCATTCCAGACACTGTAAGCCAACTGATTCACACGCATAATGTGCGCGAATCGCTGTCTGGAAACTGGACATTCATTATGTCATAACCACCACTACTGGCGGTAAAACAAGGGGGAGGGAGGGCATTCCCCCCCCCCCCCCCCACACTTTTTCCACTTTGGGCAATTTCCTCCAACCCCCCCCCTAATTTTGGTAGCTCCGCATGAAGAAAAACAGCACCGGCGCTACTTTGCCCTCCCCCACTTTCAAAAATGTTCCGCCAGCCCTGAACACCACCCCTCCCCTCTTCCTCTTCACATAACCCTGCCAAATAGAGCACCCTGAAGACGGTTTTTCTCGAACTTTCGTTTTTATTGCAGCAACTGTTTTGGTTTTCGTTTAACACATGAACACATGCCAGACATTTTCAATGGTGGGTGTAATGAGATGGCCACCCTCAAACCAGGTGAAACAAATCCTTCGAAGAAGGATAGTCCTCTGCATAAATTAAGCCCGTTCATAGATGAAGATGGGATCATCCGGGTTAGAGGCAGACTTTGACGAGCAGATCTCGATCTCGGAGGACGTCACCCTGTTCTTCTACCCAAGAAGTGCCATGTCTCAAGCCTGATTATAGGACACTTTTATCATGAGGTACAACATCAGGGGCGACATATAACCCTTGCATCAGTACGATCCGGAGGAAAGTGGATCATCGGAGCACTGACCTTGTCCGCAGTGTAATCAATCATTGCACTGTATGCCGCAAACTGCGAGGAAAACTGCCCACTCAGGTGATGGCAGACCTGCCTGAGGACAGACTGCAAGCAACACCGCCGTTCACGAATGTTGGAATGGACGTGTTTGGCCCATGGACTGTAGTATGGAGGTTCAAAAGTGGACATCTGCTTTTCTGCTGTTAAAATAGCAGAAAAGCAGATTGAACGTTTTGGTAAAATGCATTTTTCTACTTTTCTACTTTTCTGCTAGCAGAAAAGCAGATTGAACGTTTTGCCAAAATGCATTTTTCTACTTTTCTGCTTTTCTGCTAGCAGAAAAGCAGAATTTACTTTTTCCCATACACTGGCGGTTCAAAAAGGGACACATGCTTTTCTGCTTCAATGCGACCAGAAAAGCCGATCGAACATTTCGAGGAAATCTATTTTTCTACTTTTCTGCTTTCCGAGAGAGCAGATCGAACGTTGTAGCCATGGCGGTTCAAAAGTGGACATCTGCTTTTCTGCTAGCAGAAAAGCAGATTTAACGTTTTTGTCACGGTGGTTCAAAAGTGGACATCTGCTTTTAGTCAGTGGGCTTGTGGTGGCCATATGCATTTTCGGGTACATTCTTTGAAACTCTCAGGATCACTAATGGATACCTCAAGAAGTTCAAAACCACATGATGCCATTTTTTCTGACCCTTTTATGGGCGGGGCCATGACTTTAAAAAGTGGGGGCTTCGCGCGCAAAAAACCGATTCAGATAATTTCACTTTTCTTGTTCTCATTTGGACAGCTTACCCAAGTGCTACATCACGAAATTTTTTTTGTGGAATTTTGTCTCTTTTGTGGGTGGGCAACATTTTATAAAAGTGGGGGAGGAAATCGAGCAGTAACGGGCAATCTTGGTGTTTTGTTTTTGTTTCCATCCAGTATAGTGAACAGGGTGGACAAAATGTTTATATGCTAAATCATGAACTTTTTTGTTCCCTTTTGGGGGTGTGTCACACTTTTTGTTATAGGGGGGGGGGGGCATATTCCAAAAGTGGGCTTGTGGGAGCCATCTCGGGTACATTCTTTGAAACTCTTAGGATCACCTGTGGACACCCCAACAAGTCCAAACCGCTTGATCCCATTTTCCCACGCCCCCTAGGGTGGCCATTTTGAATTTCCAAATGGCAGCCATTTTTAACATATATAGGGTGCGTTCGAGTAGCTTACCCGGATCGACTCGGGTGAAGGCAAACAGGTCAGCCATGAGAGCTGGGCTAATAGAATGTCAAACGCCCTCTCCTGTTGATGTCACCTAGCACTTGAGTCGGCGATTGTGTTGTTACGGACCCCTCTTTATATTTGATCCATTTCGAGTCAAGGTTGTTTTTATCATTCCAAAATGAATTTATCAACCTAAAGTATACTTCTCTAAATTCTAATGACATTATTTTGTGTAATTCTGAACAGTTTCTTGCGGTAGAAAAATTTAGTTTTGTTTGGTGCATAGACCAAATTCCTTATTACGCAACTACTTGCGTTCTCTTCGCCCTCGCCAGCAATTTGGTTAACAATAGATCTGTTTGGTATTTAATGGACCTTCCAACCAACGCCTCTCACTTCAGGCTCGTGCACAATCGCTGAATGCAGCTACTGCTTTGCTCTTACTTTACTGGTATACTTGCATTCCCCACCCTCCCTCCCTCCCTATTCGTTATCGCATTTGTGTTTTTTCGGTTTGTGCTTTTTTCTTTCTTCATAACAGGCATGTCGAGCTTTAACTGTGGTATGCCAGGGCACTGGTCCAGACAATGCCCCTTCACTCCCGCCGGTGATGCAAGAAACCAGCAGAGGTCCCGGTCCAGATTCAACCACTACCTCGGTGGTCCCGCCAGCAGGGGCGTCCCCGGTCGAGCCACGGTGTCCTACCCCTATGCCTTGCCCTCGATTGCCGCCTCGGCAGCAGAGTTGTCTAAAGAGCCCCCAAGCTCGGTCCCATCCCAATCCTGATTCTACTACCGACAAGTTCAGCGATATCATTCAGGTACATTGTGAATTTTGGAACTCTAATTTGCCATCTGATGCCATCCATGTAAAAGGTAGACTAAAATCACATAGCGTTTTCTGGTCCCGAATAAACCGAGTATGATTATGTCAATCATAAAGGAAGGCTTTTAAATATGTTTCCTAGAAGATCCTCCTCCAATGTATTTTCAAAACAATGTTTCAGCCTTCCAGCATTCTTTATTTGTCAATGAATCCATCTTGGATTTGCTTGCCTCGAACAGAATTATGGAAATTACTTCACCCTCTTATGTTACTAGTCCTCTTTCCGTAGTTTGTCAGTCGTCTTGCAAAAATCGTGTAATTATATTTCGTCCTAGTCGTCAAGACTGTATTTTGTCTTACGTAATACGGTCTGACCACCCTTTGAATAAAATGGAATGTTCCCTCATTCATAAAATGCAAATTAGCCCAGAGCCCAGCTCAATAAATGCAACCCCAAACCAATGAAGCATGTCTTTGTGTTATGTGGTACGGTCTGTGACGCACGTGTATTACACGCACGCATCCCTAGATTTAACCTACATGTACATTCAACGTCCATTCTACAACTACAAGGCTACAACTTCAGCTTCGCCATGTCTTCTTCAAGTAAGAAAACCAAGCCGTCTTCAAGTAAGTCAGCGTCGAGCGACAAGAAGGCCCGGGATTCCGCTGCCGGTTTTGACCACGCCTCGGGTCGACCGTTTAAGCAGCAAGCCCCCCACCTTGCCTTGGGCGGGGGAGGCGCAACCTCAACAACTTGAGCGCCATGAGCCAGAAATCGGGTTGCCTTACCCCATTTCAGAGCGGACAGTCCAGCCCTCTCCGTGCTCGGCTCCAAAGATATCGAGAATTCCTCGGGCGCAGAATTTAGCCAACACGGGTTTAACCTCGCCTTGGGTTAATCCGGCACAGCCAGCGGTAACCACGACGGGTCCAGCCGGCCAGAATTGGACTTTCCCCACAACAGACACTAGAGGGCAGCACACCAACATGGCGGCGCCCCTGCACCATCCTTTTTACGGTATCACATTTTGGCAGAATAACTCTTTCCGTCTGAACAATCAATATGTGTTTCTTTCCCCAAGAACAAGATAATCTGCTCAGACGCTAGTTCCGTAGGTTCGGGTGGTATCATTTGCAATGATAATCATGTGGCTCACAAGAATTGGTCCCCTGAAGAAAAGTCTCGGAGTTCGACTTGGCGGGAACTTGAAACCATTTCGTTTGCCTTGCATTCTTTTTCACCTCTCATTTCTAACTCGAATGCCAAACTTTTCACAGATAATCAGGCGGCTGCCAAAATCATCGAAACGGGCAGCATGAAAGACGATCTCCAGTCTTTAGCTTTCGAAATATTTGAATTTTGTGTATGTAATCGTATCCGATTGGAAGTTGACTGGATACCTCGTACCCTCAACGATCAAGCCGACTTTATTGGTAAATTAGTCGATGTAGACGATTGGTGCCTATTGGACGAATTCTTTGCTTCCATAAATAACAAGTGGGGTCCTTTCACTGTTGATTGTTTTGCCTCTTACTACAACACTAAATTGCCTCGTTTCTTCTCCATGTTTTGGAACCTAGGGGCAGAAGCCGTTGACGCCTTCGCCCAAAATTGGTCGGAAGAGAATGTGCTATTAGTTCCCCCTGTCGCTCTGATTCCCTCGGTGTTGCATCATTTGCAATCTTGTCGGGGGTCTGGTACCCTTGTGTTCCCATGGTGGCCGTCCAGTCCTTTCTGGCCATTATAATGGATACAATTTAGGCCGTTCATCCTTGACATGATCACCATGCCCGGAAAATTTGCTGTAATTTACGGCAGAAACACAAATTCTTTGCTTGGCTCGTCGCAATTTCTAAGCTCAATGGCTGCGGTCAAATTAGTTTTCTCTTAAAGATATATATCCTTTTCTATCTCCTTTTGTCATTACAGATTATTTTGGAGCAACCATTTTGGGCAGATTTTCCATCCGTAGTCTCGGAGTCCAAGCAGCAGTTGTTGTATGAAGCTATCGCAGCGAAATCAGTAGGGACCTGCAACTCGTACTTCTATAGGTGTCGTCATTTCATCACTTGGTTGGTCGAACACAAAATTCCAATGTCATTTCCAATCGGAGATGAGATAGTAGCAATGTATCTATCTCATGTAAAATCAACCGCTCGGTCTGATAGTGTCATCACTACAACTGCTGCTGCCATTAAATGGCTCCATTCCTTAATGAATATAAGAAACAATCCGGTAGATTCTCCAATAGTTCAACAAATTTTGATCAGTTACAAGAAATACCTTCATCACCCTCCCGTTCAGAAAAGCCCTTTATCTTTAGAACAACTCAAGAAAATCATAGATACTTTTGTCACGGACGACTGCTCTCTCATTCAACTCAGAACCGCTTGTTATGTATGTTTGAAGTTTGCTTTATTATTCAGACATAATGAGATTGCTGAAATCAAGGCTTCTCATCTTAACCGTTTAGAAGATGACCAAGGTTTAAGTATATTCATCCCTAAATCCAAAACTGACATTTTTAGAGAGGGCAATATGGCTTTTCTGCCCATGTCCAAAGATTTTTATTCTCCATATTCCATTTTGATGAAATACATGTCCAGGGTTGGGATAGCTATAGGAGAGGATCAGTTCATTTTTACCCCCCTCACATTCTGTTCTAGCACCAAAACTTACAAACGTACTCGTAACAAACCCCTCAGTTACACCAGGTGCAGGGAACTATTTTTAGATGCTCTCAAGTCTATCGGAATTGACAAAGTGAATGAATTTGGCCTTCATAGCCTACGATCCGGCGGGGCCACTCATTTAGCCAAGAATAACGTTCCTGAAGAGCTAATCCTTCAACATGGTCGTTGGAAAACCACCATGGCCAAGAATCGATATGTTAAAAGAGATGTGAGCCTACGACTTGAGGTGTCAAAAGCCGTACTGATAAATTGATTGCATTTTTTTTACTTAACGGGTGTATCGGTAAGATTTCTCTGCCAACATGAATCGGCACACTGTTTAATATCGAAATTAATTTAATGAATAGCTGTTATGTTTATATGAAAGCCAACGAGGCCGAGTGTGACTGGGGCTGTTGGCTTTGTGAGCCAGCGAGGCTTTGTATGTACATGTATGTGTAATATCAACTTGATATTGTTGTTTCCAGGCACAGACCTGAAGGGCCGAGAGAGCCGTAAGTGTAAGGCAGTTGCCTTGTTGAATTAAGTCGGTGATTATTGTAACCTTTGTGAAAGTTTATACCTGTCATTGATGTTGTACATTAAACAAAACAAAAAACAAGGCATTCGGCATCTTTGTGCATGCAGGCCACCATCCCATGCTGTCTCAATAAAATATTGAAATGCATTTCTATTGCATATTTGGTCTTTATTTAGCTGTGTCGGTGTTTGAAAACCAAACTGCTTTTCATGCGTATGAGCGCAGCGAAGTAGCATGAAATGCAATTTTCTTACATGTTTTGCGGTTGGTGTCTTGCGAATCAGTGCGGTTTTCGCCATCTCTATTTTCGCGTTGCGTTTTGTCATCTTCGTTGTCGTTTTACCCCAAAATTTCCCACAAAAAGATTTAAAACCCTGCCCTCTATCTTCGACATACCCGTTGGTTTTTAATGTCCATTACTTTAAAAGTGGATTTTGTTCTCTTATAGGAACAGTTTCCTTAACCACACAATCGCCCTTGAGATCATCCCTTTTTAATTCCCCGCTCCAGTATAATCTGTGAGTAATCAGACTACGCATGCGTGTGACGTAATCAAATCAAATCAAATCAAATCAAATTCAATTTATTAGCACCATTTCGCAGCAGGAGCTGAATTACAATAAAAACACTAAATATAACACATTAAAATTGCCAATAATCACCATATACGCATATAAAATGTCAAAAGTTAAACTGAAAATAAGAGATATTACAAAATTACATGCCGGTTGGCCCAGATTATTGCATCACCGAGAAAGAATATGCCTCACATTGCCCATATTAAAATAAGTAATCATCTGAAAACATTAATATGATAATGTAGCACCAATTATTGTTGATTCAGAGGTTTTGTGAGATAAGGGATGGAACTGTTACCGTATCTCTTAGTTTTGATCTTAGGAATATGGTAAGTTGGAGTATATCGTAGGTGCATACTACAGGAGCTATTATTATAAGGAAACCACTCGGCATACTTCTTAGAAGTCGAACATTTAATAACAAATTGAGAGCAAAGGTGAAGACGTCTCTCTTCAAGCGTCTGGAGGCCCGTGAGGGCCACGGCTTCAGTGTATGTGGTATATGTATTACCAAGGATAATGTGGCAAGCGCTTTTTTGAATTCTTTCAATCTGTTGCGTTTGACGGGAGTTAATATTGCTATTCCACACTGGTGCAGCAATACTCAACAACGGGGCGCACATATCCAATGTACACAGAGATCAATTCCCCCACAGGTACACCAAAACGTTTCAGACAACTGAGCATATATAGCCTTATATATAGCCTATAGCTCTTAGCGATCATATTATTAACCTGCAAGTCCCAGCATAAATTTGATTGTATTGTATTGTAAGTGAATGCAATATAAAATCACTTGTAATTGGACAAAAGTTCGATTAGGTATTTGATATCCATGACCTTATTCAATAAAACAAGTTTGAGACCTCTGACAATAGTTTCACAAGTAAAAATCCAGATCCGGGTGGTTACACAAGATTTGTTTTACTGAACAGTTTTGCATATCACTGAATATATGTATAATAGTAGTAAGGGTACTACTAAGGGTAGTAAGGGTCTTGATGCGGCAAAACAATGGGATTTTATGCATAATGCACAAAACAATATACTCATTAGCATAACAATATGCTCATTAGCATAACAATGGGGAACCTTAAAGTCTCGATCCGGCAAACCAATTGGAGAATATGCATGAGTGGGAACAAAGGGGAAACCTTAAAGTCTCGATGCGGCAAAACAATTGGGTGAATACGCACGAGTTAAATCACAAAAGAAACCTTAAAATTCTAGCCGACAGAACAAATGGGGTGATTACGTACGAGTGGGAACAAAGGGTAACCTTAAAATTCTAGCCGACAGAACAATTGGAGAATACGCACGAGTTAAATCACAAAAGAAACCTTAAAAATCTAGCCGACAGAACAAATGGGTGATTATGTAGGAGTGGAAACATAATAGAGGACCAGTCATAGTGCGGCGCATCATTTAAAATTGGACCAATGAGAATCGAGGAATGTATTTGAAATGGACCAATGAGATTTGAGGAACGTATTTGAAATAAACCAATGAGAATCGAGGAACGTATTTATAATGAACCAATGAGATTCGAGGAATGGACCAATGAGATTCGAGGAACGTATTTGAAATTTACTACTGAGATTCGAGGAACGTATTTGAATTCAACCTATCAAAGTGCAGCGCATCATTTAAAATTGACCAATGAGATTCGAGGAACGTATTTGAATTCCACCAATACAAGTGCATCGCATCATTTAAAATTGACCAATGAGATTCAAACGAACAAAATTTTAAAAAAATAGTATGACCTTAAAAAAACTTAAAATGGCGACCGTAAAAAAAAAAAAATAAATAAAAAATAGATAAATTAAATTTAAACAAATACAAAAATAATTAAAATACACCCAAAAAAAACCCGAAAAAAAACCCACACATCTCCGAAAAACAAAGAAAACAAATAAAAAATAGAAAATACGAATGTTTTCGAACTTTCCCGAACATTTCCGAAAAAAAATTCCGAATGTTTTCGAACATTGCCGAACATTGCCGAACATTTCCGAAAAAAAATTCCGAAAAAAGGAGTATAGACCTATATAATGTACATGGCGAACGTAGCAAAATAAAAAGAAAAAATTAAGGGAACAAAAAAGCAAAGGTTTGAAATTTGTAGCGCACATTTCAGTTGAGGTTCTGAACCGACTACATCACTTAACAATTTATCGTCCTGAAAGCATCATGGAAAACTCTGGAATCGGCATGGGACCTTTACATCGACTAAGTCAATTACCATCCGAGCTTCAGTTGAGTCAACTCGCGCATAATCTCTTGAAAGACACCGATTACGTAGCTTTGGGATGTCAACAGCCATGGGAGATGGTCATGTTTGCTCTAGGATCTTCAAAAGCGGACATTTTTAGACATAGAGAAGAAAACAGATATAACGAATGGGCGCAATGTTTTAGCGCGCTCATTCAGTGGAAACAACGCATGTACCGAGATGCCACCATAGATAGAATTATCGTCGCTTGTCAGCATTGTAATATTACTCATAGCGCCTATGAATTTTTGTTACCGAGCGCGTAAAAATACAGGTATTGGACGAAGCGTGGGTAAAATTACTGTAGTCCCGAAAAGGACTGGTTTGTTGTATACTTACGTAAGACTTGAGGATGTCGATCTGTGGACGCTGTCAAAAGAAAATAAGATGAACGCAACAGAATAGAAATCTCTCTCTTTTTTAAATATGTGGGGCCCTGAAAAGGACCGTTTGGTTTGATGGTTCACACCTGCCAGAAGCGCCGCATGGTTCTCTGCTCCTCGAACCGTTTCTTGAGCCGCCAAATATCCAGAGAGATGAGGGGGGTGGTTATTGCCGTACAGCTTGCTTTTCTCATAGATAGACGCCCTTATGATTGAGATGTCTCCGTATCCGTAGAGCATTCCCCGCTTCAACATCTTCTTGATAATCCTATTGAAGATCAGCGCACAGGACTCGAGATACTGAATGGGATATCCGTCTTTCTGGAGGTCATCAAACAGCCACACGAGATCGTCCCAATACACTCCGTGTATCAGAGAATTTACTCTGGTCAAACAGGTATTCCAGCTTCGAGGCAAGTACATATAACTCCATGATGGCTGATACCTCCATGCCACCGCGGGTGGAGGGCTATATCGAGAAACTGGGGGGATTCTAATTTACGCGGGGGAAGGACCCCAATTGTTCCCCACGTTGATTGGCAGCCAGCGCGCATCAGCGCTCAGGATCCACGGTCTATTGAACCCCGCTCTCAACGGGTAGCCCTGCCGCACGAAACTGAGTTTCGGAGTGTATTTTTTCTCTTTTTTCCCATGGATTTTAGAGGATGCAATCGGGTAAAACTCGTAGTATATACAATCCCACGTTGTGTAAAACCATAATTATAATTCCGTCCGTGTAATTTTCGCGTGAGAAAACGTAGAAGGAGCTTATTTCGAACGGGTACGGGTGATTTTTCATGACAAATTCAGTAAAAACCCATCTTTCGTTTGTGAAATTCCAGAATTTCATTCGAGAGGAGGGTTTCTTGGCGCGCATCTTGGGCCCACATCCCCCCGCGTTGATTGACAGGCAGCGCTCATCTTGGACCCATCATACCCTATTGCGCACCCATCATTCGATGATAGACAGCACTCATCATTAGCGCTCGGGATTCGCAGGTATGGTTATTGTCCCCCATGCGCATGTACTCCACGCCATCCGAACATCGACAAGACGTATACGAACTTTGTGTATACCAAGTGATTCAGACACGGATTCAAAAATAGCACGCAAGTGCTGGCCCAAGGAACGGACGGACTTAAAAACGCGGAGTCACACCAAAAAAAAAAAGCATAGCGGGGAAACGAAAGGCGCGGAAAACAGCGTAAATTTCACATGCCCAATTATTATGGTCGGATTTCACAAAATCTGTATTTTAAAACCCAAATCCGTACTTCCGTATTTCTTGTGAATTTCCGTACGAAATACGGAAAATCCGTACAGGTTGGCACCTCTGAACTGATGTATTTCATCCCGTCCTACGGCATAGATTCTATTCCTAGGGTACCTCTTTCTAGCGGGCTTATGTAACGTATACACATCCTGACTACTAAGAAAGTCTTGGATTTGTTTTCGCGTTATCTCGTACTTGCCCTCTTGCTTCGGAACACGGTACAATTTTTCAATACTGCTCAAACCACTTTCACGATCTATGTCGTAATACAAAGTCTTTAAGTAACTCTCGCGAGCGTCCATGATCCGAACTTACTGATGCATAAGATAAAATGGCAGTTTATTATATTTATCTAACCTTTATTCCGAACGTCTTGACATAATTGAACACATCTTTGAGATTTCTATCATTTTCAGTTATTTTTATTTATTATTACTATTTTGTAGCATTCTTTTCAACGACATTTTTACGAAATTACATTTATCTATGTATTTATTTTTAAAGTATACAACCAATGATTACAATGAACATTTATTAAACATAACAGGTGTTAAACAAAATACCATTATTTTAAAAGTTAAACATTCGTTAAAACACAAATTTTACCGAGCAAAAGAAAAACTTAAATTAAACATGTAAACAATCATTTTAACATTTTAATCATTTTAGAATTTTAAAATTTTAAACATTCGTTAAAATAAAACCACAACATTTACCGAGCAAAACCAAAAAAAGAAAAACTAAAATCAAACAGTTGGTGGATACAAATTAAACTTCAAAACAATTCCCATCTGCATGGCAAATGTCGTACAGAACCGAGTCATTCGCCCTATTTCTAACGTGTAAGTTAATATACTTCGTGAAGAGACTGTTGGTGCCGTGAATAGAGGGAAAGTGTAAAGCAATGCGTTTGTTGTCATGGCTGTTATATTCCATTCCATTCTACATTTCCCTAATATCAGTATGAATGAATTCATCTAAAGCTTGGTCAAAGTAGCCTACCTCTCTACCTTTTCACACATAGGTAACATCATACAATCATGATTTGTCTGTGTCACGTCATCTACTACGGAAGATTACATGCATAACATTCTTTTCTACAGTAAAAAATAATGGTCTGTAGAAAAGAAAGCCCTGAACGGAGTAATGCCTAAACACCGGGCCAAATTTGATGAACTTTTCCAACAAGACGAAGAGCTTGAATAGCTAGGAAAACAGTGATGAATAAAGACTAATAGTTTCAGAAAGACTATTGTAACTTTATAGTTTTACTTCTTTAAGCTGAACGCAAATCACATTAGCGTATATTTTACAAAATTGCTTTTCATTTGTACATTATTTTTTTTTTTTTACTTTTAGTTTTCGCTTTTTGGTAATCTGCTTTGATTATTTCCAATTTTACGTTGTGTTTTAATTTATACGTGCACTTTTCGCACACTTGCTTTTAATTAAAACCCGTTACATGGCTCACTTCGAACTTCCCAGTCCAATAAAGGAAGTAAATTTAGGAGCAACAGTCTTTGCCTGTCATAACGTAGTCCGTTTATCCTTCCTTTCATTGGCCTTGTATGGTCGTGTCATGTCACAATAACAAATAAAAGGGATTACTGTGCTGTTGCCTCTTATGCAATGTTGTTTACACACACGAAAGTGTGTACATAGCGGTCGACCATCAAACCTGGTAAACAAAAAAATATTGGCCTACCTATAGGGGGAAGGTTTGCTATCGAAACGATGTGACCGATTAATTCACCGCTTGTATAGAAGAATCAATTAGCTGAAAGTCGACTGTAAAAATGTACACTTTGTCCCCTGCCTTTGGCCGTTTCTATAAATAAACAAAGAAACTTATATGATGCTCTACGATTCCTCCAGGGTTTGAAAGAGCGTGGCCTGAACCGGTGAATGTTTCCCAAACGTGTCATGTAAATTTACTACCTGTCATAATGTTCGTCCATGTTAAAGAAGAAAAACAGAAATGACGATTAAGGGAATCCTCAATAAATGGGGAGAGTTTGTACAGATAAATAAATGAAAAAATGAGTGAATACACATGAACAAATATTGAATTTATTTGAGTTGTATTGCAAAATGTGATAGGTTTACATGACGGTTAATATCAGAATATACAGACACCGTGTATTCCTTCCTCCATGGTGTGCCGCCCTCGGCCTGGCGCCCTGTCTGCGGTATGAACAAGCTGACCCCCACGCAATAATTGCAAGTGGTCCCAACACACTACACAGAGCTCCCCCCAAGAAAAATGACATATTTGTCCCGAACAGAGGAACGCAGACAGGCTAACAATGGGAAAAACAAGTAATCCTAATTGGACGGCTAATGCGTGGGCCGCTGAACGATGGACATGAGAAACTTGAATGCGCTCTGGCCGTGCCTTCCAGGAAGGGTGAACAATAGGGTACCATGGGTCAAGATGCGCGTTGTCTCAAATAAATGAAGGGTTGACAATAGGGCACCGTGGGTCAGGATGTGCACTGTTTGTTATTGAATGAGGTCTGAACAACAGGGCACCGTGGGCCTCTTAGTGTGGCTAGGTAATTTCACGTTGAGAGTGGGGGACAATAACCATACCTGCGAATCCCGAGCGCTAATGATGAGTGCTGTCTATCATCGAATGATGGGTGCGCAATAGGGTATGATGGGTCCAAGATGAGCGCTGCCTGTCAATCAACGCGGGGGGATGTGGGCCCAAGATGCGCGCCAAGAAACCCTCCTCTCGAATGAAATTCTGGAATTTCACAAACGAAAGATGGGTTTTTACTGAATTTGTCATGAAAAATCACCCGTACCCGTTCGAAATAAGCTCCTTCTACGTTTTCTCACGCGAAAATTACACGGACGGAATTATAATTATGGTTTTACACAACGTGGGATTGTATATACTACGAGTTTTACCCGATTGCATCCTCTAAAATCCATGGGAAAAAGAGAAAAAATACACTCCGAAACTCAGTTTCGTGCGGCAGGGCTACCCGTTGAGAGCGGGGTTCAATAGACCGTGGATCCTGAGCGCTGATGCGCGCTGGCTGCCAATCAACGTGGGGAACAATTGGGGTCCTTCCCCCGCGTAAATTAGAATCCCCCCAGTTTCTCGATATAGCCCTCCACCCGCGGTGGCATGGAGGTATCAGCCATCATGGAGTTATATGTACTTGCCTCGAAGCTGGAATACCTGTTTGACCAGAGTAAATTCTCTGATACACGGAGTGTATTGGGACGATCTCGTGTGGCTGTTAATTGATGACCTCCAGAAAGACGGATATCCCATTCAGTATCTCGAGTCCTGTGCGCTGATCTTCAATAGGATTATCAAGAAGATGTTGAAGCGGGGAATGCTCTACGGATACGGAGACATCTCAATCATAAGGGCGTCTATCTATGAGAAAAGCAAGCTGTACGGCAATAACCACCCCCCTCATCTCTCTGGATATTTGGCGGCTCAAGAAACGGTTCGAGGAGCAGAGAACCATGCGGCGCTTCTGGCAGGTGTGAACCATCAAACCAAACGGTCCTTTTCAGGGCCCCACATATTTAAAAAAGAGAGAGATTTCTATTCTGTTGCGTTCATCTTATTTTCTTTTGACAGCGTCCACAGATCGACATCCTCAAGTCTTACGTAAGTATACAACAAACCAGTCCTTTTCGGGACTACAGTAATTTTACCCACGCTTCGTCCAATACCTGTATTTTTACGCGCTCGGTAACAAAAATTCATAGGCGCTATGAGTAATATTACAATGCTGACAAGCGACGATAATTCTATCTATGGTGGCATCTCGGTACATGCGTCGTTTCCACTGAATGAGCGCGCTAAAACATTGCGCCCATTCGTTATATCTGTTTTCTTCTCTATGTCTAAAAATGTCCGCTTTTGAAGATCCTAGAGCAAACATGACCATCTCCCATGGCTGTTGACATCCCAAAGCTACGTAATCGGTTTCTTTCAAGAGATTATGCGCGAGTTGACTCAACTGAAGCTCGGATGGTAATTGACTTAGTCGATGTAAAGGTCCCATGCCGATTCCAGAGTTTTCCATGATGCTTTCAGGACGATAAATTGTTAAGTGATGTAGTCGGTTCAGAACCTAAACTGAAATGTGCGCTACAAATTTCAAACCTTTGCTTTTTTGTTCCCTTAATTTTTTCTTTTTATTTTGCTACGTTCGCCATGTACATTATATAGGTCTATACTCCTTTTTTCGGATTTTTTTTCGGAAATGTTCGGCAATGTTCGGCAATGTTCGAAAACATTCGGAATTTGTTTTCGGAAATGTTCGGGAAAGTTCGAAAACATTCGTATTTTTTATTTTTTATTTGTTTTCTTTGTTTTTCGGAGATGTGTGGGTTTTTTTTCGGTTTTTTTTTTGGTGTATTTTAATTATTTTTTTATTTTTTTAAATTTAATTTATCTATTTTTATTTTTATTATTTTTGTTACGGTCGCCATTTTAAGTATTTTTAAGGTCATACTATTTTTTTAAAATTTTGTTCGTTTGAATCTCATTGGTCAATTTTAAATGATGCGATGCACTTGTATTGGTCGAATTCAAATACGTTCCTCGAATCTCATTGGTCAATTTTAAATGATGCGCTGCACTTTGATAGGTTGAATTCAAATACGTTCCTCGAATCTCAGTAGTAAATTTCAAATACGTTCCTCGATTCTGATTGGTCAATTTTAAATGATGCGCTGCACTCTGATAGGTCGAATTCAAATACGTTCCTCGAATCTCATTGGTCCATTCCTCGAATCTCATTGGTCCATTATAAATACGTTCCTCGATTCTCATTGGTTTATTTCAAATACGTTCCTCAAATCTCATTGGTCCATTTCAAATACATTCCTCGATTCTCATTGACTGGTCCTCTATTATGTTTCCACTCCTACATAATCACCCATTTGTTCTGTCGGCTAGATTTTTAAGGTTTCTTTTGTGATTTAACTCGTGCGTATTCTCCAATTGTTCTGTCGGCTAGAATTTTAAGGTTACCCTTTGTTCCCACTCTACGTAATCACCCCATTTGTTCTGTCGGCTAGAATTTTAAGGTTTCTTTTGTGATTTAACTCGTGCGTATTCACCCAATTGTTTTGCCGCATCGAGACTTTAAGGTTTCCCCTTTGTTCCCACTCATGCATATTCTCCAATTGTTTTGCCGGATCGAGACTTTAAGGTTCCCTATTGTGATGCTAATGAGTCTATTGTTTGTGTACATTATGCATAAAATCCCATTGTTTTGCCGCTTCAAGACTACCCTTACTACTTATAATTATTATAATTAGTGCTACCTCCAGATATCAAAAGAAAAACTTGATATCCCAAGCCTCTTTCAAGAGGTAAGCCTAACCTTTTAGTTTTTCACCGAGGACAGTAGTCTGGAAAGTCAAAGTAAAGGATTAGTTGTTTAATTAATATACTTATATGTAATTTATGTAATTTATGTAATATAGCAGAAAAGCAGATGTCCACTTTTGAACCGCCATGGCTACAACGTTCGATCTGCTCTCTCGGAAAGCAGAAAAGTAGAAAAATAGATTTCCTCGAAATGTTCGATCGGCTTTTCTGGTAGCATTGAAGCAGAAACGCAGGTGTCCCTTTTTGAACCGCCAGTGAAGGGGAAAAAGTAAATTCTGCTTTTCTGCTAGCAGAAAAGCAGAAAAGTAGAAAAATGCATTTTAGAAAAACGTTCAATCTGCTTTTCTGCTAGCAGAAAAGTAGAAAAGTAGAAAAATGCATTTTACCAAAACGTTCAATCTGCTTTTCTGCTATTTTAACAGCAGAAAAGCAGATGTCCACTTTTGAACCCCCATACTGTCGTCACAAGTGTCGCGCGAGCGGCGGCCGCTAGTGTTCCTCTCCCGGTATCGGTAGAGGGCGCTCTTCTGTATATCACTGTGGGTGGGCTACGACAATAGATTTGTTTGAATCCCGAGATTCGTTCGGTTGAAATATACAACCAGGTAGTTACACTTAAATACTGAGTTAGGACGGTGGAGGGGATATAACGGATTAAACAGCCAATATTGTGGTCAACTTTCAAATCATTTTTATTCAACTATTCAACTAATTTGCCTAATATAAATCAATTAATACTTGGCTAACTGTGGGACCTCTGAAATTGTCCTGCCGATCATGTAAACCTTAACTTTAATTTGCATCAGCACCCGCTGAATTTACTCAGGTAGATTTATCTCTATGGCGTCAGTTTCTCCTCTGGTGCTCCGCCAGGTTCAACTGCCGCTTCTACTCGTCAGTTCACCTCTGGTAACGGCCAGTATCCGATACTCCGCCAGGTTCAACTGCCGCTTCTACTCGTACTCCGTCAGTTCACTTCTGGTTACTGCCAGTAGCCTACCCACTTGGCATACTCCGCCAGGTTCAACTGCGTCTAATGTGTATAGCGTGACTTTCCGGAGTCACCGGAGTATTTTGGGTAGAGTGAGTTGCCGCCGCGGCCCCTTTAAACTAATGATCAATATATATTCGTCTTAGCTTTCGGCAACTGGTTAACATCTAATTATTCACAATAAATATTATGACAATAATATAGTCAAAGTAATTATTAAGAATATACAATATGACCGGAGTTCTTGTAGCCGGGCTAAATATTTATTGAGTCAGATAAAGCCGATAATAAATAATGAAATAAAATAACTGGTGTGATAATTATTTGTCTGCAAAGTAATTTATTGTCTATGAATTCCTAGAAATAAAGTTAATTATTTTAATCAGTGGGGATGAAACTACAAGAATGCGCTTTGAGACTTAAATTCTGCCCAAATAACTTAAGAACAAAGTTTTTTAGCTAATGATCAATATCCGTCTTAGCTTTCGGCAACTGATTGAGGGCGGTACGCACAGGCTTTTCATACTTGCGCGTCAAAGAATTATATAATTCGTTCGGAAGTTGTGTACACATAGCAACCAAGATGGCGTCATGACGCAGTTTTATGTGAAAGAAATCGCATTTACGAAGTTAGAGTACCTTATTCATCATTTCCGAAGAGCAAAAATTATCTATTATTTGCCGAGTCTCAATTCTTTACATAAGAAGAAAAAAGAGTTAGAGAGCCTTATAGAAGATAAGACTAATGGTATTCTAATTCGTTCGAAAGCAAGGTGGCATGACAGTGGCGGATCTACGGGGGGGGGGGGGGGGGGGGGGTTGGGGGTTTAAACCCCCCCCCCCCCCCCCCCCCCCCTTGGGCTGCCCTGTGAAATTTTTCCGGGGGGCATGCTTTACGGGTTTAATGCCCCGGACCCCCCCTAGGAAGGCGTGCTTTCGGGTAAACCCCCCCTTAGTTAAAACCTAGATCCGTCCCTGCATGAGGAGGGAGAGAAAAGTACCAAGTACTTTCTCAATTGGAGAAACGGAATTACGTTATTAAAACTATTTCTAAATTGTACGTTAATGATTCTCTTGAGTCAGATCCAAAGAAAATTCTGCTTGAAGAACGTTTATTTTATTTTAATATATATCAATCTTCTTTTGAAGTTAATCATTTAGACAATCAGTCTTATAGTCAGTTTTTTCCTTAGCCTCAGGATCATTTTCTGTCAGATGAATCCAAGAATGCTTGTGAAGGTTTGCTTTCGGTAGAGGAATGTTATAAAGTTGTCAATTCTCTTGCCAAATAATGGTAAAACTCCAGGGACCGATGGTCTCCCAGCCGAGTTTTATAAGTCCTTGTGGCCTGAAATTAAACAGTTTTTAATTGATGCACTTAATTATTCTTTTGATTTGGGTGAAATGTCAGTTTCCCAGCGTAGAGGAATTATTACTCTTTTACCTAAGACAAATAAAAATCCTCTTCTATTGGGTAACTGGCGTCCAATTTCTATTTTGAATACTGACTATAAGATAGCTGCCAAAGCTATAGCTTTTAGAATTAAAAATCACTTGACTCATCTTATTGGTTCTGATCAAACAGGTTTTATCCAGGGTAGATATATTGGTGAAAATATTATTACTATCCTTGAAGCTTTGCAGTATACAGAAGATGAAAATATTCCTGGTATGTTGTTTTGTGTCGACTTTGAAAAAGCTTTTGATAAGTTGGAATGGCAGTATGTGGATAAAGTTTTGTCGTATTATGGTTTTGGTGAGGACTTGAGGAAATGGGTTAAAGTTTTTTATAGTAACATCGAGAGTATTGTTATTAATAATGGTTATTCCTCTGAATTTTTCCCATTGACACGGGGTGTGAGGCAAGGTTGCCCCTTATCACCCTATCTTTTTTGTTTTAGCAGTTGAGCCTCTTGCTATAGCCATTAGGAATAACCAAGACGTTTCTGGTCTTCAGGTAAATGGTCAGACTTTAAAAATCTCTCAGTTTGCCGATGATACAACCATCTTTTTGGACGGATCAGAAAAATCCTTAGGCTCGATTCTTGATATTTTGGAAGTTTTTAAGCAGGGTTCAGGGTTGACCATAAATTGGAGTAAATCAGAGGTTATTCGTATTGGTTCTAGCAAAAATAATGATGTGGTTTTTTTCCCGGAATTACGCTTAAAATGGAGTAATCATTGTTTTAAAGCTCTGGGTATTACTTTTTCATTATTCAAAGAGGAGCTTTTTAATTTAAATTTTCTTCCGATTTTAACTTCCATAGAAAATACTTTGAAGATTTGGAATATGAGAAACTTGACATTACAGGGAAGAATCACTATTTTGAAGTCTTTAATTATGCCCAAGTTAACCTTTGTATCGTCTGTTTTGCCAAATCCGGATAAAGCATTTTTCAAGAAAATCAAAAAGATATTTTTCTCCTTTGTGTGGAATAATAAGCCGGATAAAATTAAGCGTACTGTAATATTTAATACTATTGATCAAGGTGGGCTTAATATGGTTGATTATGAACAGCATGTTGATACATTAAAGGCTTCTTGGGTGAAGAGGCTCCTTTTTGGCATTCACTTCATCAGGCAGGAGGGCCGGTAATTTTTCAAGGAAATGTTTCCTTTCGTTTTGTGAAATCGTTAAAATTGAATTCGCTCTTGCTACAAGATATTTTGTTTTCTTGGAGTCGTTTCACTCATAAACCTCCTGTTTCAATGCAGGATTACTGTAATCAGAGCCTTTGGTCTAACACTTTCATCAATATTCAGGGCCAACCTTTATTTTATAGACATTGGTTTGAGGCGGGAATGTTAAAAATTAGGCATCTCATAGCAGACTCGGGTAAATTTTTTACTTTCAATGAATTTATTTCAAAGTTTAATTTGAAGAGTAACTTCATTGAATATTATGGTGTTTTAAAAGCCATTCCTCGGGATTGGAAAGATAAATTTAAGGGTCAGAATTTGTATGATATTCAGACTACTGTCTATAACAAACAATTTGTTTGTTAAAGAAGTTTACAATTTCCTTATGGATAAAATTAGAACTATCCCGTGTAAAAGTATTGACAAATGGACCGAGATGTACCAAGTACATGAAGATGATTGGGATTATATTTTTAGATTGCCATTCAAATGTGCTCTGGATGTTAAGAGTAGAGAGTTTCAATATAAATTTTTACACAGGTTAAAGGTTAATAACTACTTTCTCCATAAAATAGGTCTGACTGACACCCCTTTTTGTACGTTTTGTAAAATCGTTTTGGAGAAAAATGATCACCTATTTCTTAATTGTCCTTTATTTCATGCTTTTGGAAAAGGGTTGAGGAATGGTTAACGTCAATGTGTAAAGTTAATATTGTTCTTTCAGTATTTTCTACTATGTTTGGTTATAATATTTATGACCCAGACCTTTTTGTTAATTATGTAATTATCTTGGGTAAACAGTACATTTATAAATGTAAATATGAAGAGAAGCCTCCTCAAATTAATCATTTTATGAATTTAGTAAGAACGATGGAGAGAATTGAATTTTATATTGCAATTAGAAAGGAAAAATTGGCTACCCATCGAAGAAAATGGTATCCATTGATGTAACTTAATGTTTCCTTTTTGCCCTTTCATTAACATAATTTGCTTCTACTGCCATTTCTGTATTGTATGAATCATAATTTTTAAAAGAATTAAAAAAAAAAAACAATCATCTAGAAAACTTAAATATCTAGTTAGCATCCAAATAATTAGGCAGGATTAGCTAATTTGGGGAGTTAAATAAAATAATCGTAATTAATCACGTGGTCTGGGCTGATGACGTCATAAGACCATCAGAGTTGTACTATGAAATGCAATTGAAAAGTTTATGCAAGTAAATACACGTGCAACATCGTCTAGTTTACTTCCTACAAAACATTGCATGTTTATGCAGGTAAGTTCATTTATACTAACAGAGGATTGCAGTGAAACAATAGAGAATTCATCTAAACAAGTTAAGGGAGACTGACGTCAAACCACCTCACGTCACACAAGGAAGACTCGAGGTGGCTCAGCCGAATCCAAAAGATGGGCGGTGCTATTCACCTGTCTTTGTACCAGAGCGGTGCATGTCGAAGTTATCGAAGCAATGGATACCTCGGCCCTGATCTCGGCACTACGAAGGTTTGTGTCCCTTCGCGGCCCTATTGCTCGACTGAGATGTGACAGAGGAACCAACTTCATCGGTGCAGAGGGAAAACTTAACCAAGAACAAATCGCGAAGTATCTTACATCGAAGAACTGCGAGTGGGTTTTCAACCCTCCCAAAGCATCCCACTTCGGAGGTGTCTGGGAATGCCAGATCGGGACCATTCGCCGAGTGTTGGATTCAATGTTCACCCAACTTGGGAAAAATCAGCTTACACATGACGTACTCATCACCTTCATGGCAGAAGCATGTGCCATAGTGAACTCTCGACCAATCACGACCCTCTCCTCAGACGTGAACGACCCTCAGGATCTCACTCCAGCCATGCTCCTAACACTGAAGACACAGCCACTCGAAGCGCCCCCAGGCAACTTCGTAGAGGAGGACTTGTACAGCCGACAACGTTGGCGACGCGTTCAGTACCTCGCCGACCAGTTCTGGACGCGATGGCGAAAGGAGTACCTGCAGAACCTCCAGCCTCGCCACAAATGGACTCGGACGACGCCCGACGTTTCAGAAGGGGACGTCGTGCTTCTCCGACAGAAGGAGCTTCCACGTAACAGCTGGCCTCTTGCACGTGTCATGCAGTGGCGTAGCCATGCATGCTCTTCCTGGGGGGGGGGGGGGGGGGGGGACGGGGGGCATGGCTATTTTCAAGGGGGGAAATTCGACTTTGTTAAATAGGTCCACGCTATAGTAACGCATATTTACACACTACAGATGGCGAAAATCCCAATTTTCCAGAGGGGGGGGGGGGGGGGGGGGGGGGGCAAGAGGGGGGGGGGGGAGAGTTCCCACAGGGGGAAGTTGCCCCCTTGCCCCCGCCCCCCCCCCCCCCCCCCCCCCTGGCTACGCCACTGATGTCATGAAGACCTACCCCAGTGATGACGGCCGAGTCCGCAAGGTCGACGTCATGGTCTGCAACTCAACGCAGTGCCCCACAACCGAGTGAGAGACAGACTAGTCACAAACAATGACTTTCTGTATGAGGATTGATTTTTAGACGGGGAGTGTAATGGTCATTGTTCCCCCTGCATTATCCCACCATGTGGCGCTCTTCATCACAGTGCCACCTCCTTAGGGCGCTGTTCATGTTCACACATTGATCTCCATTATTGAGCAAGTTCGATCAAGGACCAATGGTTAACTAGTGGTTGGTTCGTGACGGTACGTAGCGCATGAGCACTGAAGTTGAAGTGCGAACGACTCTAGTCGAACTATTGTCATGTCAACGCGACCATGAGAAAATGCCGGTGGCTAGTTTGTTTTACGTTTTTGGACGAGTTCATAGATGAAAGCGACACGGACGATATTTGCTCAGTATATCAACAATGTCACAAGTGGTAACTTGTGCATTAACATGTTCAAAGAAAGACAAAGTAACAAAAAATTATCGTTCACTGCTGCTGAATATTTACTTACATCTTTCGTTTTTTCCGCCATTTTTCTGATAACTGGTCCTCTCTGCACTGTGCTATTAAAACGGCTATTGGTAACCAGCGATGCGACCAACCTCGGTAAGCTGGTCGCGAATCGTCGACTAGACTAGTCCAACCATCGTCGACTATAGTGTGCGTTCGATCACAGTTAGTCGAACTATGGTTAACTATAGTCCTTGATCGAACTTGCTCATTATTGACTGGACACCTCAAGCGCGTTTGCACACGTTCGATGGTCAACGCTGCGGTACGCCGCGTATTCTCACTTAGGTGGTTATTACGAGTAAAAACACGCATGCGCTTGTCATACAACTCACACCCGTCTACGCAGTTCCCGATATCATTATCCCGATAAGGCTAAACAAATAGTTTAGCACTCCGTTTTCCGTTCGTAGGCCCACATGGAAAAGTTTACAATGGTCTAGGCTCATTGTACGAAGCAGAATTAAAGTCAAAAAGATTGGAACATATGTTTTTTAAAACGGAATGTTATTTTGAAAATCGAACGTGTTTTTTACCGACCGAATGCATTTTCCAAAACCCAATGAAATTTTACAGACCTAACATCCTTATGATTCGAATACTTTTTCAAAACCCAATGAAATTTTACAAACCTCACGTGTTTTTGTAACTCGAATGCATAGGCCCTATTCCAAAACCGAATAAAATTTCACAAAACTAACATGTTTTTGCGATTCGAATGCATTTCCCAAAACCTAATGAAATTACAAACCTAACACGTCTTCACCAATCGAATGTATTTTTCTCCCGACATAAAACAGCCGCAGGTTTTGAATTTCATCCGACATCTCATTGCCTACGAATTTTAAAAACATTCGATCTTTTTGACAGTGTTCGGCCCGGTGACAGGTGTCCCCGCTCGGGTGATTCGCAGGTCCGCAACACCTTCAGGTGATGATGAGTGACACTATGTCCAGCCAACCATTCACGCTCCCCTATCCCAGTGCTTAACATCCTCTGTACATGAGCATACTTCACATAATCCATTTGGATGTTTGCCGATTCTATATAGGAAATTATTTAGACCTTTACATGTGCCAATTGCCAAGACGTTGTTTCTGGCGATTCGTCCTGATAACGCCCTCTCACGGCGGCCGGTTATCGCGCATGCGTAACAACGTCTTGAACAAGCGGCATTTCTCAAACCCCTGGCTTGGGCTCGGGCTTCGGCTTCGCGTAATTTTATGTCCCCAGATTTGGCAAGATCTTGGGCACTGTTTTTGCTATATGTACATCAAAATCTTATATTTTAATCCAGATCCGGAGCCTGTTTATTTACATGTATTTACGTATTCAAGGCTTCAGATTGGTAATGGGGCTGGGGAATAGTTGGAGCCGATGCCCAAGCCCAAGCCCAAGCCAGGGTTTGAGAAACCCCCCTTGACTAGTTCCTATCCTGCAGTGTGCAGTCGAGTCAATAGCAGTAACCGCGCCAGCCTGCGACGCGACGACGGTGCCTTCCTTAGAAAGTGACGTCATAAAATGGACGCAAGTTGACGGCGGTTTCATTATAATTAAAACAAGTAATTATTTGGTCAACATCTTGAACATTTCTGTACTAGACACTAAGATTTCAATGTACGCAGATATTCGTACGTATTTAGATATTTGAAATACTGTGCTTATGGATTTTTCATGAGAGCTTAGTGCATAAAAACGCGATATATTTCCATACATTCATATAACAGTCGTCGGAATTGTGAGGCTGTGTCGTTCGTTCGCGTTTCGTTAATGCATGATTGACATGTAAAATCCAAAATGGCCGAAACAGGTAGTCGAAACAAAATGATTTCTTGGTGTTGTAGTACACCAACTTGGTGTGCTGTTTGTCAACGATAAACGGACAATAATACTCTTTAAACATTGGTAGCATATATCCATGGATGTTTTGGACGAGAATGAAGCACTTCAACGATTTTTTGGTGAGTTTGTTTTGTCACGTACGATTGTAAAGAATTCGAATCAGTAGCATGCCATATCACTTATCAGTCATGTCAGTAGGCCTAGGCCCTAGCATGACTTACTCCTAGAACTATGAGGTTCCTGACATGAACCTCATAGGAAGACGCCGATTTTTCCCATAGGCTAGTACAGCAAGAATAAGAACGTCATTTCCATGCAACACGAGTCTACATTTTTCGCCGTGAATTACTTCATGGCTGCCCCCCAAAAAAATAATATGCCGCATTTACCTCCTCACCTCGGTTGCGCCAAGTCAATTTTCGCCTGAAACGGGTCCAATTTGCGGGAAAAAAAGAAAAAAAAATGCAGTCGTTCCGAAGCGATCACACACGCACACCATCGATTAAGCCGCACACACGAAGCTCCTGTAAGATATCCCAGCATGCATCCAGCCGGGTAATGTGCGGGGGGGCCGTGGGTCGGTCAAGTCATGATTATTCATCGAAAATTCGAAGCGCGGTACGGCAGGCAACTGCCGCGTGTCCGTTATATACCGTCTGCGACGACAGGCAATGCATGCAGCGCAGACGGTATATAACGGACACGCGGCAGTTGCCTGCCGTACCGCGCTTCGAATTTTCGATGAATAATCATGACTTGACCGACCCACGGCCCCCCGCAAAACAGGAGCTTCGTGTGTGCGGCTTAATCGATGGTGTGCGTGTGTGATCGCTTCGGAACGACTGCATTTTTTTTTCTTTTTTTCCCGCAAATTGGACCCGTTTCAGGCGAAAATTGACTTGGCGCAACCGAGGTGAGGAGGTAAATGCGGCATATTATTTTTTTGGGGGGCAGCCATGAAGTAATTCACGGCGAAAAATGTAGACTCGTGTTGCATGGAAATGACGTTCTTATTCTTGCTGTACTAGCCTATGGGAAAAATCGGCGTCTTCCTATGAGGTTCATGTCAGGAACCTCATAGTTCTAGGAGTAAGCATGACTAACGTTTACTTTAGGCTACATGTACATTTCGGCCTAGGCCTACGCATGAAACTCGTGGTGTACCAGCATACAATGAGGTCTCATCAAGGCTTCTTCTATTGTTCCCATTTTTGGACTTAAACTTTTTCTTGACGTGTAAAATATGGTTTGTAAATTTTACATGAAAACTACCGAGGACTTCTTGGGCTCAGGCTTCAGCAGGTCATGTCATGACTAACGTTACTTATATGAGATCCTCAGTCAGTAACTTGTCATGCTTGTAATTTGTAATTGGTAGTTAGGCCTAACTAGCCCAGGTTGGATGCGGAAGACGTCTTTATTGCATTACGACTGACGTCCAGGGTATAACATTTCTGCTGCCACAGAAAACATTTTCCAACAATTTTTTTCCTTATTTTTACCTGATGAAGGAAGCTGAAATTTCGCTCATATAGGCCTAGTCCTTGTGTCCGGAATTACAATTATCAGTGTTCTCCACGAGGGGGTTTAAGCAGGGCGGGCCGCCCTGCCTAAATTGTATTCAGCCCCGCTAAAGTTTTACCGCTCCGCTATTTTTTTTCCATTGGATTTTCCCCCATTCTCCACCGTCTTCACAGTTTATCTAAGTACGAAGAAGTTTACCGCACTCTGTGGAACGAACATGAAGAGTTTGCCAGCATTAACATTCAGCATGTTCAGCAATTGCAGTAGCATTTATAGTAATCGAACAGATCTGGACGCAACGTGCGCAACATATTATGCATTCACATCATAAAACTATACATGTAAGTCGTAATATTATTCTGGACTGGTTCCAATCTCCCTGGTAATATCAGTTTACCTAAATTACAATGTTCCGTAACACTTGAGGGCGTCTTTTTCTCTCGGAAAATACCTTATCCACGCGCGCTGTGCCCACGTGCATGTTTAGCTCACCGGCCGGCCGGCTTAACCCCCTAAAAATCTTGCCTTCATTTCGAGTTGTAAACACGAGCAAATTTGATTCAAAGAGTCAGATGAAAGTGGCCATAGGCCGTGGGCCGAGTCGCAAAAAGTGCTTTAGTTTTTAACTTTTGTAACGTACCTCAGCAATATACCTGCAAACCATATTAAAACGAACCCAAAAATAGACTGAATTGTGTGAACCTTGTTATTTTTGTCTTGTTTTGTTTGCTTTTATGTAGTACTTTTTTAGTAAAAAGTTCGGGCTTGAAAAATCCTTCAAAGCTCTATTTTTTGGAGTACGTGGCTGTCAAAAGAAGTCGGGTCCCTCTGCTATCGATCAATGTTAACAATGTATTGGAGCGTCTGGTAACAAGATGTTGCGCAATCCAAGATGGCGACGTCCGGAGGTGACGGACATGACATGCATTCGTGATTTCGGTGCATAATACATGTTGCCCAATCTGCCAAAGGAAAAAGTGTTCCCCTTTACTGATAAACGCCATGGAGCAAGGTGACACATTGTGTGCAAAGGGGGAACAACTGGACAGCAATTTCGCCGAGATCGCTCGTGCAGTAGCGGCGACTGCGGACAGTGTTCGATTTAGACGGGTGCACGCATGCACTGGTGCATGTACTTTTTCCTCTGTGCACGTAAACCTCTGGTACAACGTGCACGCTGTGCATGTACTTTTTTAAGCCTGTACCTGCTGTTATATTCCCCATGTTGAACAACGTATCACATGCACAACGCGCACCCGATTTATTGCACGCAACGATCGACATGATGTGTGCGTGCCTGCATTATTACCATCGTTGTAGTCTCGGTCAAGTGCAAACAACCGCAACCGATCTGCTACCGTATTATTCCCAATGTACAATGTACGTACACGCAGCTAACATTGACTTGAGAAAAGACTCGTTAACCCGGCCCCCGCGACCTGGGGTTAGAGCAATTGATCAATAAAGCCAACCCCAAAAGTGCATCTGCGCGTGCGCGTTGCTTTGTTGCTAGTCTTGGACAAGGGCAAGCAACCGCAATCATTGCCACCGTCTTATTCCCAGTGTACAATGCATGTACACGCATCTAACACGAAGCGAAAGTCGTCTTGAGAAACGACAAACGCGTGCGGCACATGCATTGTGCACAAGACATGCAAGACAATGTTTTTGACAGCTCACGTGTGATTTGGGCGTCCATGGTATACATTTTCAGCTGTTACTAATCAACAGTGTCGAAATAGAAACAAACGCTCGTCTTTGTAGTGCCGCAAGGAAGCCAACTGAAGGTAAATGTCGTAGTACTCCAACTACTCAACAAGTGAAGCCTTGTCATCAACCCGGCCCCCGATCCTTCCTGCCCTGATTGCCGGCGCGGCCCCGGCCCCTGGGCCCCGGCCCGATTCGCGATCTCTCGGTGGCCGGCCCTCAGTGATATTAAATTTTAGCGGAACCGAGCTCAGTCTCGGCGGGTCCGATCCCGGTGGGCCCGATCTCATGATGCTGTACACGTGGTGATTTCCATCAGGTATTTAAAAAGAAAAATTATTCCTTCGTTCTTCCGGTAAGGAAAAAGTGACGTCATCACGATAATATCGCGATATTTTTGGGCCGATATTTCGGTATCAAAATATCGAACAGCCTTCTGACACCGTGGAACATGATACTACAGTAGTAACGTAACTTCAGCTTCGCCTTCGTCTTCTCGCGATCGTGTCAGATATTGCTAATTACCACTGATGAAATAAACAAACAGCGAATACCAATTGTATAAAAACACATTTTATTTACAAAGCAAAACAATACCCTTAACAGCACTATACATGTAATAGCTACATTTGAAAATTTGTAGGAATACACATATTTTAAAACAACAAATATGTCTACCTATTGTTCTTTTGGGTTATGACTTGTGTGCACATTTTTTTGTGCATGTAAAATTTATTTTGTGCATGTAACTTTTTCGGTCTACATGCACCAGTGCATGCGATTTTTTTTCTCTAAATCGACCCCTGACTGCGGATGTCTATCCTCGGCCGCGTTAACAAGCGCGGGGTTTCATCGGGAATGCTGTGTAATATCACTTATTTCATTAATTTATTAAAATTATAAGCCAGGCACCTCGACTAATATTATTTGTTAACAAGATATAAAGACTTTTATTCAGTAGTAAGTAAAATTAAGGCATACTTGTATGGGGGAAGGGCGGTAGCTTTATCCGAACAAATCAATTTAAACTTTTCGCGATATTGAACAATTTACGCATAATTCCAAAGACATGTATTTTTTCAAAGAATTTTATGAAAATCGGGTCAGAAGGAACGAGTACAGAACCAACCCCCCCCCCAAAAAAAAAATCAAATCAAATCAAATCAAATCAAATAAATTAGTATTAATGAAACCATGCCTGACAACATTTTGAAATTATAGCTCGTGGGGGCCATACATTTTTACGAGGAATCTGGGTTAAATATTATGGGTGCACATTTTCATTTTTACTACTACAAGTTATATTACATGTAGCTCATTATGAAAACCAAAGCAAACATTTAAGTGAGACTGAGCTGTTCTAGTAATCCTTATGTTAATCTTAATTGTCTTTACTAGTTAGAGATGCTTTCTGTGTTTTAGTGTAGTTTAATTTATTTAAAAAGAAAGCAAATATGTATTGAACTTGTGCTTTATATCCGAATATTCCTGAGAGGTATTTATTGTTTATAGTCGGGATAGTAGTTGGTAGTCTTATTAGTATACAGATGTACACACCTGTTCCCTGTCATTCTACCTCATTTTAAAATAGCAACTTAAGTTTGAAGTATTCTAATGAAACTCGTCATTTGCTATAGAGCAGCATGCATGATGAACAAGTACGCTAAACCTTTAACCCTCCTGTTCTCAGGGCCAAAATCGACCCAGCTGCTGTACAGATCAAAACCTATCCAATTTCAGATTGAAACACACACAAACATGACAAACTGTCAGAGTTGGTGTTTAGAGATTTTGATAGGCTGTGATAGTTATATAAGTATAGGAGGGTTTTAAAGTAGTTCAAATTGTTCTTAAATTTACTTTTTAAAACCATTGCATCAGAAAAAGAATTGTTCAGTCCCCTGAACAAAAACGTTTGTTGGGGGGGGGTTGTTTCCAGACAGACTAATCACCCCTTGTAAAATTACACCTGTATTGCAAGGGTGTTAGATTGAGTACAATTTTTCCTTTTTATCATTTCAAGAATATCTACAAAAATATAATCCATCAATTTATTAAAAATAACTTAGAAGTGTAATTTCTCAAATTTCACATGCTGACCATGGAATGGACAATAATAAATTTGTTGATATATAAATATGTTAACTTTTGTGACAATTTTCTTTTTTTTATTCGTTATTAATTGTAATACATGTACTTACTAAAACAAGATTTGCAAAGTACAACACCTTGGAAAGTGATTTTAGCCATTGAAATTATTAATTCAGAATTGTTTACTCCTTTCAATCTTGAATTGGAAATTCACTTCCAACAGTTATTGGAAAACAATTGGTCACTGACCGTTATGCAATATTAATAATTATCTTCAAGCAAACTTGAATCCTCGATCCTGATTGGTCAATCCGTGGCAGCTGAAAGGGTGATAAAAACCATATCACATGGCCCATATACACACTCCGAATTGCGCTGTTCTAATTATGCGAATTGCGCGATACGCAAAACGCAGTGCTGCACAATCCATTGGTAATTCAAAAGCTGCGCGTTTGCGTCCAATGTGGATCGTCACGTCTTCGGCGCACACTTGTTACGTTTTCCAGATAGCTCCTGTTTCTCCTGCCGGATAGTGCTGGCTGTTAATGATGTGTGCGTGTATGTGGTACAGGTTTCGCGCACAGCGCCGTTGCGTGTTCCATCTTTACTGCGCGTCAAGTTTGCTTGAAGATAAATTCGTTATCCCACTCGCGCTCGTGGAACACGGAAAATGTAGTGCGTCCGTGTCCCATATTCCACTCGGCCTTCGGCCTCGTGGAATATGGGACACGGACGCACTACATTATTCCGTGTTCCACTCGGCGCTCGTGGGATAACTTATATAAACAAAATAAATGGCCACAGTCCACTGTTCTTCTCGGACCTTACAGTTCCAGCTGAAGAATGGCATAATTAAGTTGTAAAATAGTCACCGATATTAAAAACTTTGAGTGAATATCACACATTGTATTGTCCATCAAGGAACAAGACTAAAGAATGATTGGCCTTAAATTACGTAATGGTTGATGGCATATTAAAAGTGAGATCCCTTAGTAGTACTTGCATCTGGTCACGTTAAGTAATGGAAGACACTTTCTCGAAGGAAAATTACTTTAGCTCCAATGTCTGCTTAAAATCCAAGTAGCTTCATCAGGGCCGCCTCGTCAGTGAAATTTAACAAGGCATATAAGCACAACATGCAACATAGAAAGCCAAAATAATTACCTGGACTTAAAAAATAAGGTCACATTAAAATCAGGTTGCCTTTCTTCCTTGATGAATGAATGGAGTGCCCAGTCGATCCAGTCAGTCCTTCATGTCCTTGGTGAAGTCCAACAGGGCATGCACAACAATTTTTTTCTGCATTGATCATGCTGGTGAAATTTCTATGAGCCCTTTTGAAAGATCCTTTGTCCTTCAGTGACTGGTGGTAGACCCCTGGTGCTGAAAAAAAGGAAAACAATTATAAATACATGTAAAATGAATATTCAAGATGGTGGAGCCTTCTCTCAGATGTTGATATACAACTGTAGTTTGCTAATATCTCCAGGATGTCCTGATAAAGGCCAATTAACGAAATTTATTGGAAAATGTTGAACTTGTCAGGCAAATTTATTGGAAACAACTTGCTGGAACATGTCATGTTGTGCAAAATCAACCCAACCAATGTGTTTTTTTTTTAGGGGCAGGGTGGTTAAACATGTTAAAGGGCGCAACAGTTTGGCTCATTGTTTTTGGAATTATTTAAAATATTGAACGGAAAGAATGCAACATCCTGTTGTTACTTTTTTTTTCACCATTTCTTACTTCAATGATGGTCAGTCATTGCAGATATATATTGAAAAGGAAAAAAACATAAATTTGGGACAGAGAAAATTTGTTAGAAAATACTTTTAAAATGGTCATGAGTCACCATAGACAATGATAGACATTGTACATAACCAACACAATGGCGTCTCAATACTACATTCGTTCCTATTCAACTACATGTACATGTAGTGTCCCTTGAAAACAAAACATTCAGAAAGTGATGACTTTACACAGAGTGTGTAAGACCTTTTCTCAACAGAACACCCCCCCCCCCCCCCCCACAAACCCCCAAATAAACTAAATACTAACCTCCCAACATTTCATTTTAAAAAGATCACTGCCATAATTACCATGACGGCAGTCTCGACCAACACTAGACCTGCAGACGAAAATGCAGTTCTGCTAGTACAGTAATAAGCCTACATGTATGATGCACATGAATACATGGGACCGAGTCTTCGTTGTATGTAGTTTGAAAAATCAACCAAAACATGCCTAACCATTGCATCAATCTATCGATAATATATGGGGGAAATAACCTCACCTTCATTTAGTGCTGGGCGATACGACGATAAAATTGCGATGATGCGATATTCGCCGCCCAAAAATCGAAATCGGCTACATGTTTTTTGAAATCTAAAAATCGAGATATCGCTGATATCGTTTTTAAAATCGAAGATTTTTTTTAACCCCTATTTTCCCTTAAAACATCGGTGATACTTTCTTTTTACCAGCAAATTCGCTAAAATTAATTTCCTTGTAAGCGAGGTTCAAGTCGAAGTGACATCATCCTTCCGAACTTTGTATTGTACAATTGTATAGTGTAAATAAGATAATCGACCACTCGGTGGCTCAGTGATTCGTACTGCGCGGGACGTTTTAAGAAAATCAAATGACATTGCGCAAGCGATCCGATAGTCTACAAAAATGGTGCAATTTCTATTCATGGTGGACAGCTAGAAAATGATCATTTTCACCGCAATTAGACCAAATTATGCCAATTGTATTGCAAAGAAGTTGTTTTTAAAACTTGAACCATTGGTGTTACCCTTTGTGTTACCCCCAGTGTAATTTTCATAAAGTTAACCCTGAAAACTTCTCAAAATGTGGTTTTGTGTAGACTGAGCCATATTTAAATCTATGCAAATTAGTGGGCGTATCCATTTCAACCATTCACTGAGAAATGCTTCTCAGCTGGTTCACGCGGATTGACTGTTGGTATCTACACAATTCGCTGGTACCCGTCGATAGTCGAGTGGGCGGGCTGAACGCAACCTTGCCGTGAAAATCACCAGAACAATTAGAGCAAGCAGAACAAATATAACACAAAGGGGACACATATCTGCTGTATTTAACGTCGAGCAAGGAGAATAATTTTTACCCTCCTGTGGCTGAATTAAACGGAAGGATGGATCATTGTATCCTTTGCTTGGAATATTAATGCTCACCTGTCCGACAAGCTACTTATATGTACATGTACATGTATGCTTAAAAAATCAGTATACTCATTACAATGTCAGTATTCATTCGCCCTGAAAGACTACGCTGTTTCTCAATATTGATGGCTGGCCTAAGAACGGCCTCAAACAATAACTGGCGACAAACACGTCCGGCGATTTGTAGTTATGAACAAACTTTTTAATCATGCTGAAATTTGTTGACGATTTTATCGCCATATCGGCGATATCGCGAGGGAAAAAATCGACTACGAAAAAAGTCAATATCGTCAGCCCTACCTTAATTACACTTTTTTTTACAGCCTTGCTTGAAAGCATTGCGTCAGCGACCTGAAAATGGAGGGTGCATACACTGTACGTGCACAACCAGCAGCTGATGTACGAAGTACACATGACACAAACGGCCTCAAACACTCGTTGTTTTGACGTATTCTAAAGAAAATATTTTTTAACTCAGGAAACCTGCAAGAGCTATGATACATTCTGTCCCAGATTTTGTGTTTTGAAGTTTTAATTTTCCTCTGTCAGGTCGACAATTGTAAGAAGAATCAGCAAAGTCCACGTTAGAACCGCTCTCTTATGCATCGCTCTCTCGTAGTCTCCTGCGGTTGCTGAATTTACGTAAACAATGGCGCGGTACTATGGAGACTATTGTATGGCTCCCAGACGTCACATACATTGTACATTGTACACACAGTGAACTGCGCCAGACTAGTCATTTTTCAGCCTCTTTCCGTTAGAAGAAATCAATTTTTTTCTAAAGTTTGAGAGTGCAGTGCTCATTAACAAACAAGATTCACAACTAAGAACAACCCAAATACTATCTGTGTCGAAAGACGACATAATTAAGGAAATTCAGAAACCGAAACTGAATTTGCATGACTTCACCGTGTGACGTGACGAACACATATACGCCCACAACTCTACCACGCATGCGTGAAAGCGACACAGTTGCTATGCATTTCGCGCATGCGTGCGCGTAAGTCTTTGCACGAGAAGTTTGTACAGGATTTTGTTTATGTCGAAAGTGTGGATTTGTGAGTTATTTTCTGTAAACACGTCACCCAAGGACATATTTACTTTTTCTAATCCAATCATCTTTTTAATTCCGGGCACAAGGAATAATGTGAGCGAAATTCCAGCTTCCTTCATCCATGTCATCAGGTAAAAATATGAAGAAAAAAAGTTTGTTAAATTTTTTGCAATGGCAGCAGAAATTGATAATCTGGACGCCGTCGCGTTGTACCAATCTGGGCTAGGCCTAACGTTATTCGGAAAGAGTTCCATATCCGGCAATCACTTTGACCTACTTCCAGAACTGTAAGGTTTTCACAAACCTTACAGAGAGACACATTGAACCTGCTGTGGACGATTTTCTTCAATAACTTTCTAGTCACAAAATATTCTGCCCCAAGATGTCACATGCCTTCACTTGATATGGCCTTGTACACATAGGCTAGGTTCACTTCCTTGAAATGTAACTCAAAAAGTGAAATTTTACGGAAATTTCGCATACCAAGACCATATCCATCGCCAATCCGCAGTTTCGCATCCGTTTTTGTCGACTGAGGGCGCCTCAATGCTCTTGACCAACCACAGCGTGGCTTTCATATCAACGCGTGAGGCAAAAAACCACCAAAACTGACGGATTGTTTTCGCATGTACATGGCCGCCATATCAAGTGAAGTCATGTGAAATCTTGGGGCAGAAAATTTCGCGACTAGAAAGTTAATGAGGGTCAAAACTATGGAAAATCGTCCACAGCAGGTTCAATGTGTCTGTAAGGTTTGTGAAAACATTACAGTTCTGGAAGTACATGTAACTTGGACCATGCTGGACCTCGTGTACAAAGTCTATGGGCCATGACAGAAAAAGTAAAAGTATTTTCAAAGAAAAAGTTGAAATTTTTTCCCTCCAAAATTTGTGTTTCTTTATCAGATTTACACTTTTTTGTAGTTTTTAAGTCATACTAAGGGAAAATAAGTGATGGCCAGATATATGGAAAGTACGAATTATAAGTTAAAAAGTCGTATCCTCATTGTTAGTGATCCCCCACCCACAATGTCGCTTCCCAGGTTGTATCGTAAAATTAGGGTGTGATCCCTGGCTACGGCATTCTGGGTTTATGACTTCTGACTAGCGCCCACCCGAACAAAGATACTGACATTGGGAGACCGACAACATACAATGTACAAAAAATGTAGCCAGATGGTAGACATGGTAGAGCGCCGGTACGGTATTCCGGAGGTCGCAGGATCAAATCCCGCTCCTGCCAGTTTCTTTGTTCACTTTGAAAATATAAACCTATATTTAAATAAAATCGGTCAGGAACAACATTGGCCTAATCTCGGAAAAAAACCTTCCATTCATTTTCAGAATTGTAGGCCTTTAATTATAAACACATTTGGAGACCTTTGTCAGCAAATGTTCATGTATGTATGTACATGTACGTACATGTAAAGGGAAGAAAGTTTTTCTGCACAGTATGGACCTGTCGAGCGCAATTTGGGTCCCTCGCGCAAGTTTAAACTTGAGCGAGGTATTTCCGAAGCACACACATTTTACTGCACCATTTACACACAAAAATGTATATTTGCGCGTGTACATTACAATTTACACAAAGGCGATCGCAAATTGAGAACTTTGTGCCAATTTTGCCAGGTTAGACCCTACATGTACATGTATGTTGCGAAACTTTCCCGGCGTTCTTAAATCCTTGGCATTTGGTTGTTTCCTCCACACGAGCGAATATACATGTACATGTACATGTGTACATGTGTACATGTACAATCCATGTACATGTACATGTATTTACCATACGCATGTGTACAATGTATTTAATATGTTTAACTGCAATTATTGATACATTTACGTGTACGTGTCCTGTCTTTTTTCTGTATTCACAGCAATTGAATCTCCGGAAGAGTTGAACTTTACGCAGCTTGAGCAATTCATTACAGAGGACGAGCAGGACTTGTAAGTAAACATGGGTGGGAGAAGCATAGAGCAAGGAAATAACTTTGATTTTCCACCTAGAGCTGCTCGTTATCACCAGTGTTGAAGGAAGATTTTTGTGTATTGCACCACGTGCGTGTATAAGGCATAGGGGAGATGGGGTTAGTTGAAACGATTATCACAAAAACGTCTACAAATGTACATATAACACAAACAGATTTTATTCAAGAAACAAAATAACTATACCAGTTTATACATTGATGTACATGTACATGTGTGTTACAAATGTACATGTAGCCTACATGTATACAACTAGACTCTTAGACTTGCTGATGGTTACTTAAATAATCCACCTTGAACACAACTACATGTATGTCATGTGTTCCAACTTACCCCACCTGCTAAAATTCTATGCTTTGCTTAAATATGGTGCACAACAAGTAAAAAAATTGATTACCGTAACATTTTATGGCTTTCGAAAATAGGGTGACCCGAACCGAAGGCATTTTTTTTTTTTGGCCCAATTAATTACTGTGTTAAGGGAGTCGTGGTTTGTCTTGGGTATGTCACTGTTGGTTGGGCCAATCGGTCGATGTGCGCGATCGGTCGATCTGACGGATATCTTTAAAAAAAATCC
This sequence comes from Hippasteria phrygiana, assembly GCA_037893225.1. Classification (NCBI taxonomy): domain Eukaryota; kingdom Metazoa; phylum Echinodermata; class Asteroidea; order Valvatida; family Goniasteridae; genus Hippasteria; species Hippasteria phrygiana. The sequence continues at coordinate 138,473 of JAZGUH010000815.1, read as the reverse complement.
TCCAGAGCCGTGAATTAGAAAGAAAATGTGTTCGACTGGTGGCAGCACGATCGGCCCATAGCGTCACGATCTACCGATAGCGCAGCACGATCGACCGATCGCGCACTGACCGTTTTTGATGGCATTGTTTATGTCGATTAAAAACATCGGATCGGATCGGACATCGGCCGATGTTCCAAATAAAACATCGGCCATCGGATCGGCAGGCAAATCCAACATCGGTTGAACCTTATTTTAAAGATACAACATGTATGGATAAATGTCACGCACTGTGTCCCAACCTGGTGGAAATACAAAAATGATGTACATGTACAAGTAAGGCTTGAATTGAGTTTTGATTAGGGAAACCAAAGGGAATTTCTTTTTATCATGGCTTAATTTAATGTACATGTTCCATCATCCCTGTTATTGTCCCTACAGTGTCCTGCAAGGGCACCAGGATGGTGGCCCAGTGGGCGCGGGAGTGCCCCCGCCCACCTCTGAACCTACCAGCCTCAGTGCTGCCAATCAACTGCTGACGTCCAGCAGGCCTGTGGTGGCCAGAAGCTCAGCTGTTCCTCTGACACAGACCCAGATCATCTACGATGACCGACAGTACAGCACCCAACTGCCTCTTGGGTATGTCCTTGAGCAAGGCACTTTGTCACAACTTGCTTCTCTCCACCCAGGAGTAAATTGGTACATGTGAGGGCAATGATGGTTGTGTGTTTGATTAGCCTGTGGGAGCTGAGAAGGTTTCAAGAATGATTACTCTTAAGAAATCTCCCATGCAAAACCCCATGGGAATTGCATGGTAAATTGGACATGGTACCATAATGCCGCACTGGTTTAGGTACCCGAAAGTGGACCGTTCAGAAAAAAACAACACTTTGTGTATGGTGTCTAATGTAGTAATGTCCTATAAATCTTATGGGCTCGTTAAAAAGAGGTAAATGTAGTGTACGGCTGCTAAAGAAAGAAAGATTTACTTTCTACACGTGCGTACAGCAAGCCGGTCGTAGATATTACTTGATTCCACGTCAATTGACTTCCGAGAAAATTGAAATTAAATGCAGTATACATTTACAAGTAGACGTTTAAAAAAAAAGTGCCTGAAACTTGACATCGATGTAGCAATCGTTCCAGGCTTCTTATTAATCCACGGAGGTATTAATCCTGCAGTGTTTATACGACTAGGCCAACTTACGAGTTACGATTTCGAAGGAGCCCTGACAGAGCCGCACGTGCACTGCACACAAGGTGCGAGTGCCATGTGCTGATTGGGCGGCACTTGTGCGAGGTGGACACACTGAACTGCGTGGTTGGTCTACTACGGCTTTTTCTTGGCCCGTCTTCATGTGGACTTACATGTACATGTACATTGTATTGGTTTTTCGGGGCGGGCCAGATGTCACAATGTTCGTAATAGCCTGTGATTAGGCGACTGCACGGAACGTGCCACTATCTTCTTGGTAAAGGGTAAGGCCTTGTCCAAAGCGATTTACTGGGACGGTTCTTTTGTGAAAGGAACGGCACTGTAAAACATTTCCAGCTAAAGAAAAACAAAATTGGGGTCATGTAGTGTAACTGCCTTATAGACAAGGTTACAATCTTGGCTTTGTGCTTATTACTGATTTCAATTATTTCAGGGACACTAGGACCTTTGAAGTTGAACATTAATTATGTTACATTTGATCTGTTTAAATAAGACATTTTCCACTAAAAACGTTTCCACAGCGACAGTCATTAGCAGTCATCCAGTCTCTAGAAAAAAAAAATGTTGTTTAGAATGTTCAGATATTTAAAAAGACAGTGTGACAAATTATTAAATATTAAATCATCCACAGAGTGTACGAGTTGACCTGGGCAAGAGTTGACTCAGGTACAAGTTGATAGGGCATATGGAGTCGGACACCAAAATAATCACACACCATACAAAAACAAATTACTCCAAGCAAATTAAAGCCGCCAAGCAAAGCCTTTTGATTGTTTTCGTGTTAATGTATACCTGTAGGCCTAATACTGAGAGCGCTTCCCACTCCCGCGGCCCCAACGTCGGAGCAACATTCACTCTCTCAAGATCAATAACTCCCGCCCGCTCTTTGATCATACCATGGAGTTCGGTTGCAGTGTAAACTACAGTTCACAATCCATTGCCAGACTCTACTGCGCAACAAGATCGTTTGCCGGCCACATTATTGACACTTTCCATTCACTGCATTTTGTTTGACTCACTGTTTTCAAAACACCGCCAGACGGTTCGGGTCTTTCGGGTCGGAACAGAGTTGCAAATGGATCAAATTGTCTCTATTTATATATTTTTGGTCTGAAATCTTACATTGAATTTTTCACCGTAAGTTTTCGGGTACCCGAACCAGACAAATGGAACCGGATATTGACGCCGCCGTTTGGGTACCCAGGTACCAGAATCCCCGGCACAGGCCTACTGATGAGCAGGGGTAATAATGCACATCGTAGCCTTTAGAAAGCAGTTGGGCAAATGAACAGTGTTATGTACAGTGTATGTATGCATGTGGCTCATTGCTTCTGTTGCCCATTTCATTGCTTTAGTTTGAATAGAGCATACAGACAATGAAAATCCACTCGAAAATTTTGCATTTTCCGTGCCGCAATTTTGTGAATTCCGTTTTTTTCCGTTTTTCTCGAATTTGAAGCTTTTTAAATAGAATTACCTCCCCGATGACTAAAAAATTGGTAAAATCACTAACCTGAAAGCGTCCCCATTGCATATATAGGCCTACATGATTTGTCTGGTGTAGTCGCCCAATCATTACATCATAAGTGTACGTCCCTCCCCAAAAAGAAATATCCAGAAGTGAACAGTTAATAAAGAACCCAAAGTTATAAACCTGACAATCCGACTGATTCTGCATGATTTTGGACGGGAAGTTTTCAATTTTGACGAGCACAGCGGGCATTTTAGAGAGATGGAATAAAATCTTCGCAGCGTGAAATGTTTAACAGGAGTAGCACTTGCACACATGCAAATCACATCCAGTAACAGGAGGTTTCACCCACATGTTGGCTTGGCATGATTGGGCCACGAATCCGACCGCTGGTTCATTGCATCCTGTTCCCACATCAACATGATTAAGGTATTCATTCTGCCGCAGGATACCAGCGGAATAGAATGAAATCGGGTCAGGCCCAACCTCGTTACCATGGGTACGATCTTGCTGCGCCATGTTTTTCCCACCAATGCCTTGCGCAATCTTAAGTGAAGGAACGCACACGCGCCCATGGAGTCGAGGATGGGTCAGGCCCCAAGTGCGTGACTAGCCCAAATTCTAAATGAATTGTGTACACGCATAATTGGCTGGAGTTTGCGTTGCGTGATTAACGGTATGCTGCCTCGTCATTTTAACGTGATTCTTCTGTTATTTAAAAAGCTTATCGGTACATTTTTATAATATTTTATTGAATTTAATATCATTCTCATTCAATCCTATTTTGAAATGCTTTTTCCGTTTTTTTCCGTTCAAAATCTTCAATTCCGTTTTTGACACTTGAGTCCGTGATTCCGTGATCGCAGATTTTCACTGTCTCTAAGAGCATGCGGAATGACTAAAAAACCCAAGGAGATGTGCCTGAATCAACTACATGTATATGGGGAAAAAAATCCAGATATTGCTGGTATTCTCATTCAAATATTTTGGGACAGGTAAGGCATATTTTTGGCCAAACATGTTTGTACACACTGGACATGTATTTTGTTTCTCATATTTTCACTGCAGTAACCTACCAGACTCGCCCCCAGACTCCGGCTCGGAGCCCTACTCCCCTCCAGAGACTAAACCCACTGCCCTGATGGGCTCGCCAGGCGTAACCAGCCCCCTGATCCACCACTCCCCGGTCCATCCCCAGCTAGACCCCAACAGCATGCTGGACCTGCCGCAGGCAGCCATGGACCTAGAGCCTGCCGACATTCAGGATCAGATGGCCCAGCTCAGTGACTACCTGAACGGGGGTGCTGCCATGCTGGATCTGGCCAGTATCCCTTCCATGGAGGCCCAGCAGGGCGTGCTGCAGGGCGGGGTGGATATCATTGGGGTGTTGGCAGGAGGCATGGCCCAGGAGGGCCTGGCAGGCGTGGCAGGGAGTGGCACCATGGAGGGTGGATTGGTACAGGCACCTACGGACCAGCAGGCTGGACTTCAGCTAGGGAGCCTCCCTCAGACAGAGTTACAGAGGCAGGAAAGGTCGGTCTGGCAATATCTGCCTTCCCTTCCCTTCTGTCTATCCACCCATCTTTTTTTTAATGAAAATTGGATTGCCAAATTGCGTATTAGTGTAGTGTCACTTGTCAAATCATGAGTAAGTCATTTGGTTGTTTGAGCAGTTATCACATTTTTCGAATTTTTGTATTTCTACTTGTATTAATGCTTTTTAATATCTTTAATGTACAATGTACACGTTCATGCAGTTTACTGTATGGTTTGCTTGAACCCGCCTGAAGTCTATAGACGCGGTATTTCTTTTGTTGTGTTCCCTGCCCAAACGTGACTGCAATTTGAATATTTAATGACAAATTACCTTTTGTAAGAGCGATTACACCCTATAATAAGTTAATAGCCTCCTTAACCAGTTCACGCCATGATTATTTTGACATCCACCGGACTCAGTGCGGGATTATTTTTCACAAACCTCGATGCCACCTGGGATGAGGCGGAATCAGGCTGTAATCTGCGGGTAGCACACCCTAATATTTCTGGCCTCGCTCGCTGCGAGTGGGTCGCTGACAGGTATTTCCGGCCTCGCTCGAGTGCGTATTTGTCAGTCATCCGTTCTGAATACTGCAAAACCTTTGCGTGTATACACGTCATCCGACGCAAACTGGTTAAACTGTTTTTTTTCGTGCTTTTTTACTTTTTGTTTATTTTCGGAATCGATTCCGAGTGGAATCGCGATTCTTAGATTGAATCGGAATTGATTAAAAAAATGTTGGATTCCCCCAACCCTATTGTGTGTGCCACACTTGGCTGCACAAGCCTCTTGTGTCCATTTCGCTTGGTTGCACAAGCCGGCATGGCATCCCGGAGCCCCCTTATAACACCTGGGATCAAGGGGTTAAAATCTTTTAATACCCTGCTCATTTCTGTGATTTTCTGCGTCATTGGCAAATCATTGGCTTGACAAAGCTGGCAACTACACAAACACGGTCCTGAAACAAAGCCCATTACAAATTAACCACAATGAACATTTATAAATCTCTCATGTTGTCTACAACAAAAGTTTGCAGTCAGTTATGGGTACAGTCAGTACCGTAGTTCCGTAATTTTCGGAATATAGGCTGCGCGGAGTATAAGCCACAGCACGCAAAAATCTGCAAATTAAGATTTAAAGTTAGCGTATTAGCCGCACCGGCGTATAAGCCGCACCGCGGCGCTGACGCGACGTCCAACCACAAAAGTCATCGTGCTGCATGCTGCGCTAGTAGCAGCGCGCGAACGAGTGTCACTAGTGCTCCGTGCACAACTACCCTGTCAGCAGAAAGAAAAGGCGAGTTGGGGGGTCAATATCGACGCCATCTTACCTGACTTCAATTTATGTGTCTGGTTCCCGCTATGATATTCTTATTGAAAACGCAATTATCGAGAGTCGGCAAACAGACAGCAATCCCACTGGTATACGAGTATCAAATGAACGAGGAGCGTGGTGCGTAATACCAGCGATGTACTGCCCATGGAAGTGCGGTTGCTATGTGGACAGCGCCCTCATTCGACGGCACGGAGCCCAATAAACTTTCATAAGTCCTCGAAATTACCAATTTTGGTGGGCTGGATGAGTGTCCTGGCTGGGTGGGCTGCTTGGCAGTTCTTCTTGTTCTTTTTTTTTTTTTGGACGGGGTGGGGGGGGGGGGGGGATAAAAAGGAAAATGACAACTTTACCCACTAATCTGAACTCAACAGTCACCAATTGACCAGTGAAATAACAAACAACATGGATTAAACAATGATAAAACAGACAATAACGAACATATACGCACCACACGATTTGTGAGGTGTGAACGGTACTTACGGTACATTTTCAAGTCTATTCGGTCCCTCTGGACTAGTTTCCTTTATTTCCAACACGCGAGTAGAGCGAACGTAAATGGCAACCAAACGAAAACATGACTGCCTGGCCCGGAGCGCCACCTGCACGCATGGCCCGGGCTGAGGCGCGGCTTCTGTGACCAGGGTTCGAAATTCGTAATCTGGGGGCCACGGCCATTTTGGCCTTCGTGACATCAACATTTTCTGGGGCACCAAGACTACTACTAATAATAATAATAATAATAATTAAGGCACCAAGGCCAATGACAAAAATTGATAAGGCATAAGGGCACGAAGGCCAGATGAAGGTCTTGCTTGCATACTGGTGTATTTGTACAATTAGTCTCTTACGGCAGTGAGCGAAACTTTTAGACATGTGGAAGGTGCCAAGAAACAATGAAAACTGAGCTTACGGCTTGCGTATTTGTTATTTTAACCACTTAGAAATTAGAGTAAGGAATGCGCATCACTGTTCAATACTAATAAAAAATTATTCATATTAATAATTACATTGAGTTTGTTTAGGTTTTTCTTTTGCTAGTCAATTTTATCACATTGCTAATCAAATGACAATATGATTAGCATAATTTGCTAATCATTTTTTTCTTATTTCCATCACTGCCTGAATTTGTAAGTTGTATAGTCATGGAGGAAACACGGCCCGTGCCGGGCAAGCAGCGCGATTTATGAGTGGTTTCACCGTGCGTTGCCGCCATCTTCACTGGCCATGTTGCGTTCACGCCCCCCACGGGCCATTCGGGAAATCACGGTGCATTATACATGTATCTCTGGCAGAAAAAGCGTCAACATTGTCGATCTCCTTTTCTAAGTCACACAGTAAAAATGAGTTTGGTTCCGTGGGGCAGAAATGAGTTTTATCATGATTCGTGTCATTCTTGCACGTAATAGCCGACTTGTCAAATTTAATTTGTCTGGAATGTTTTAATTAATTAAGCGATACGAGGCATAATTGTGGAATAAATCGCAAACAAAAAATGCTTCAGGAGTGTAAGCCGCCCGGAGTGTAAGCCGCCCGGAGTATAAGCCGCCCGGAGTATAAGCCGCCCGGAGTATAAGCCGCCCGGAGTATAAGCCGCCCGGAGTATAAGCCGCCCGGAGTATAAGCCGCCCGGAGTATAAGCCGCCCGGAGTATAAGCCGCCCGGAGTATAAGCCGCCCGGAGTATAAGCCGCAGGGAAATTTTTCAGCGTGAGAATCAACGTATAAGCTGCGGCCTATATTCCGAAAATTACGGTTCTCTGCTTCCATTACCAATGAGATGGACTGTCTACCCTGAAACCATGCTACATGTACATGTATACATTACATGTATATGTACTTTTCATAAAATGGAATTTGCGTCGGAATGATGTAAATTCAATATTTGGTTTTTGCCCGTAAAAGGCAAAAACCTAATATTGAATTTACATCATCCCCACGCAAATTCCATCTTTTGAAAAGTTTGGCTGCGGTACCCGCCGCTACATGTATATCAGATTCGAACCAGCCAACCGACTCCGACAAGCTCGGTGGTCGAGTGCTAAGACTTTAATTAAATGCATGGTGTCCGGCTTGAGGTACAATGTGTGACTCCAGTGCCATGGGATGGTTCCATGACCCTGTGCGATACTTCTGTGACCCCATGTGACAATTCCATGATGCCATGCAATAGTTCTATGATCCAAGCAATAGGTTATTTGAATGGTGTTTTCTCTCAAGTCAAGGTAAATGTTGGCTGACAGGTGATGGTAAATTAATTAACCCATGTACATGTATCTCATGGTGCAGTGCCCAAGGGTATGGTAATAAGCAGCCTTCTTGCTTTCCCATTGCAGTATACTGACACACCAGTCCAAGAAAAGGAAACACTCACTGACTCCAGAGAACAGCTTGAGTAGAAACTCTGAGACGCCATTGGAGATAGAGATCAAACAGGAACCCGGTGAGTAAATGTACATGTAGCATGGCTTACAGCAGGTATGGTTCAAGAATGAACAATGAGGGGGACTAATGAAAGGGAATAGCACTGATGCTTTTGTTAGTGACCATTTTGATGACAAAATCTGGTTCTCTACATACATGTACAGTGTGGCATGCAACTACATGTATAGTACTCTAAATATTAAGTGGGAAATGGAGACTTTTTAGAACCCTTAACATGGAGCCCACAGGCCATCAAGCCCATTGTGTGAAACCCATAGAATGGAGTAATTACATATGAACCGTAGCAATGAGCCCGTAATAACTTTAGCAGTATACAATGTACGTACATGTACATGTACATAGCAATAAGCCCATAGCACGGCGCCCACAACGTGGTGTCCATTAGGCTTGGGTGATTCCACTCCGGAATCGATAAGAATCAATTCCAAACTTGGAATCGGAATCACGATTCCACTTTTTTGAGGAATCGATTCTCTGATGTAGCTGATTTCAGTCCCCCTCGCGCCGATTGCAGTCCTCACGCCGATTCTAGTCCTCGTGCCGATTCCAGTCCTAGCGCCGATTCCAGTCCTCGCTCCGATTCCAGTCCTCGCTCCGATTCCATGCAATTTCCTCACAAAAATGGTAATTTTTCTTTGACATTTCATTAAGTTATGCGAATCAGGTTTCGTACCATCTTAGGAATTTTTACAGAGATTGGCAATTGTATGCAGTTCCCGAAAATGTTAAACGTTTTCATAAAATTCCTTTACATGTAAAAACATTTAGAAAACTTTCAGAAGCATCTTTCAAAACGTTTGTTTCGGATTATTCTTTCCCCATCATGCGTCAAAAACCCGTGTATTCCTGCACTTGGCGATCCACCAACAAGTGGTGTGGAATCGCCGGCGATTTTCAAAAACAAATCCAGGATTAACTATCGGAAATATTAACTGAAAAGTTCCACATGTATACCAGGTAAAAAAATAATTGCTATAAAAGCACTTAATACCTTTTAAAAAGTTGTGAATTAACAGACGTACGGGTGAGCAGCATGGGAAAATCTTGCACTCACTTGTACTTTATAGCAAGCTATTTCTCATCTTGGGGAATTCCCTTGTGGTTGAGCACGCGCTGACTGGAAGACCGTACCGTCATTTGATTGGCAAGTTGGTCTCACATGATGTAGGGTTACAGCAAAGTCGTGAACAGGGCTACCGCAGCATATGCATGCCCACATGTCGGCAATGGACGTGGTTTGATTATATTGCTTAAGTAACTGATATTATCTTGTAAAATATTTAGACAAGTGGATCGGCAAAAGATCAGGAAAATTGCAGGAAAATATTCAAAATATTCAGCTGTAAATGTTGTCGCTATGAATTTTGCAATGTTCCAACTTTTAAGCTACCCCTGTACTTCAAAAAGTTTAGAGTGGAAGCGGAGCGCGTGAGCGTCGCGTCGAGTCGGTCAAGTCAACGCCAAAAGTTTCCAGATTCATACGCGCATGCGTAGCTAGCAGCCCACCCTCTTTTTATGAATGGCATGTGTACTGGCTGGTACTTCGCGGGCGATTGGAAATGCAGCGGTAAATTTGTTTACCAGTGATCACAGCAGCGATTACGTGACTCATCGAAAATGAACGCGCATGGTGAATTTCGATGTACGTATTCCGAAACGATTATTAGACTGCAAAATTTTGATCTTGCCATGGAGCTATAAAAAGGAGCTCCCATGATCTTACACACACAAAATATATAAATGGAACTAAGAAAAAACGACATATTTAGCGACAATTTCGATGGAAATGCTGGTTTTTAAGCGTACCCTCTTCACTGTTTTCAACTGTTTTTCTCAGTGTTGATAGTGCCGCAAAGGTACATGTAAGGTCTGATTTTGATTTTGCAAGTTTTCCGCTGGGGACAAATTATGTCAAACATTATTTATATTTTTATTTTATGTTCCCTGCCCAAACGTGACTGCAATATGAATATTAAATGACAAAGTACCTTCAATAAGAGCGATTACACCCTATAGTAAATTAATAGCCCCCCTTATTGGCATTTTCCGTGCTTGTTTCTTGTTGTTTATTTTTGGAATCGATTCTGAGTGGAATCGTGATTCTCAGATGGAATCGGAATCGATTCCAAAAATGTTGGATTCGCCCAAGCCTAGTGTCCATAGCACGGAGCCCATGGCATGGCGCCCACTGCATGGTGTCCAGCAACAAGTGGCAATTATTAAGACTTTCCTGCATTCTACGTGTACATGTCATGCATGTTCTTGGCATGTGATTTAATGTTGAAAAGGCTAAACCCATGCTACATGTATACTTTAGGATCCATCCTCAAATGTAACAGTAGTTGTTGGAATACGATGGAATACATGAAAATGTTGTTCAAATAAAAGCATACACATTTTGTGGTATATTGTGGGTCATTACTTTTCCAAAATAAAATAATGTGCATTTTTTTTCTTTTTTTTAATCAGGTACCGAGCCCTGTGATGTAGACTTGAGTGTTGATAATGGTAGGCATTTGAATTTGTGTCTGTCTTGGTTGATATTTGTCAGTCTGTGAGGTGAACATTTTATGTACATGTACGCTGCAATTTGTTTTTGTGTTTGTAGTATTTGAACATACTATCTTCAACCCTGATGTTGCAAAATCCATCGGGAGGTTACTGGTTTTGAAGATTTGGCAAGATTGAGGAAGGTGGAATATAGACACTTGAATACATTGTAGACAGATTTTACAGGATGCTTGAGACCATTTACTTACATTCAAGTAAGGTGTTTCATAATAATTAGTTTTGTTTATGTTTGCAAATGTTGTATATTACCTTTAATGAATATGCAGTGCATTACCCTACTGTTTGTGGCTGATAAAGAATATTCTTCAAAAAGATAATTCTTAATGTTGGTTTTTGGTCATGGTTATTCAGATTAAGTATGAATTAATACTCTTAGGTCAAAATTTGATGTGCAGTAGACCAATCCATTACACTCCTTGACGTTTTAACCAGTCACAACCGTGACTATGGTACGACAAAAGACGTGACTGATGTGTAGCGTGCATGACTGTGATTGGCCAATTGGTCAATAGACAGTGCCTGATATTGTTCATGTAGTAAGGCCGTGTCTGAACTACTTGGCTACGGCTTGAAATTACACAGAAGTCTATGTGATGTGGCGGCAGCCACTACCACAGACATGTGTGTAATTTCAAGCCACAGCCAAGTAATTCGGACACGGCCTAAGATAACGAAAATATGCAACTCATGAATATTTTCCAGCACTAATTAGAATATTGTTTGTTATAGCAATGTTTATCGAGCAAGACTACGAATATGCGGCGGGGGATGGCATGGCGTACACAGATACGCCCTACCAGTTTATCAAATGGCTGCCCTATCAGAACAACAAGTGGCATACGCTCATGGATGCTACAGGCCAGGAGCTGTAAGTCTTCCTTCAGATTGTGAACTCCATAAAATAGGGCTGTTTATTTTCAAATAATTTGGTATTTGATTATTCGAGATTGGGTTTGACCGAATATTTGATACTTGTCGATCACATTTTTCACACGTCAGCTACAACTGCATGCCGAGCCGGTAAAAAGTTGTATGCAAAGCACGCCGGGGTTTTACATGTGGTGATATTACAGACAAGCCGGTCGACATTGTTTTGCATGCACGTGTTGTATCAAGAAGCCAAAGGCTATCCTGCATTTTGGCAGTAATTATTTTGTGAGTGTCAAGGGTTTTATGGACAGGAACAATAAACCTCCATCCACAAAAAGTTACTGTCAACAAAAATGCAGCATTTGCCAGAGCGCCATAACTTTTCTATTAAAATACAATGTAGCATCAGAGTTGTATCTGCACATACATTTGTTTTTTTAAATATTCGAAACAGGCAAATAGATATTTGAATATTCGGTATATTTGGGACAGCCAGACCATAAAATAGGCTGGGTACCTCCCAGCAGTTTCCAACTTAAGCATGGCTTCCATAGTCACAATGGACGCCGACAGTAAGAAGTGTTAGAGGTGTCATCCCAGACTTAGTCTTTCAAAACTTACCAGTTTCTATTATTCTAAACCGCCCCCCCCCCCCAAAAAAAAGAAAAAAGTCTGCACAGATGTATTCAGGACTAAACAGTCCAGCCACCAATATACCTTTTCCACAATGTCACCATGTGTAGACCACCATTTTATTTGATTATGCTAGACAAAAAACACATGAGAATTGTGTCTCATAGGCCAGTACATGAACAGTTCAGCATAAATATTTACCTAACCAATACAAATATAAACAAAAGCATGTAGACCGTCATGGAGCGATCATACGCGATTCAAATAAAGTGCCCCTGCAAACTGTGAGTCGCAGGCATTTGTTGAAATGGAATGCACTGATGACATCAGATGCGTACTTGGCAATTTAATGCCATCTAGCGTTGTTGTTGTTTGTCCATCGAATCAAAGAGGACCACGATGTCAGTCAAGATGTACATGTACATCGGTGTGTTCGGAGATGGCTGGCCAGTCCAATCTGGGCCTGGAATGGTCAATCACAATGGGGCAGGACACAACGGAAGGTTGACCATTGTGATGTCACAGGAAAGATCTATACTTTACTTAAATGTCCCCTGTGATTATACAAAGAATGTGTCATTGGATTTTGCTGCTCAGTGTTGGATTTGGGCGGATTTGTAGGTTCCAAGCAAACATTCCTTTGGTTTTGGGATTAATGCTCTCGTCTGTTCCATTCTTCAAACCCCGTCCTTGTGAAGCCATATTGCTATAATAATATCCAATCCTTTGTGAGACCAGTTGCTACAGTTTGTACATTTAAATTAATGTTTAACATTCTCTCTGTCTCACAAGGCCAACTCTGACTTACCGTGTGGAGGCAGATAAAGGCTTCAACTTCTCTGTGGTGGATGATGCGTTCGTTTGCCAGAAGAAGAATCACTTCCAGGTAATTACGGCGGATTCCATCACAATTAAAAGTATAAATAAAAGAGTGGTGCATGACAGGGTTCTACACAGGGGGACGTTAACCTTCTTGTGTCAGGATGTTGGGGGGATGGTATCCCAAGAACGGGCTGTGCAGCCAAGCATAAATGCAAACAATAAGCACCACACTGAATAGAGTGGTCCTGTTCATTTTGAGCTGCCCTTTCGTGTGAATGAATGCTTTGTTTGATAAAGCTCCATCTGTGCATTACACTCCAATTAAAAAACTAAATATAGTGAAACATAAATGGATTGAGTACGCGCATGAATGCACGTACATATGTATAGACAGCAGAATCCGCACTCCACCACAGGGTTCCCACAGTCATGGAAAATCATGGAAAATCCAGGAATTTAAAAGTATCATGGAAAGTCATGGAAGAGAGGTGGAATGTTTTCTTAAGGAGTTATGGAAAATTGATATTCCAACGAAGCAGTCATAGAGAAGAAGTGGATTCTTGCACAACCCACACATGAAGATGCATAATATTTGGCTAAGGCTGTCTTTCAGAAAGTACGAAAAAGCACAAATTTGAACTCAAATATCACAATTTGCTATAAGCATTCTTCCAGTTAGAGCTGTATGACATGTGGGATGATCAAAATGGCTGTAAAGGGAGGTGTAGGCAATATTGTTAAAGCATGTAGACCTGTATTTTCAGTGTGATTGATGACTGGTCACTGCATTGTTAATGGACTCTAAAGATCAAACAGCGTAAGAATAAGCCAGTTCGGTATTTCAACTGCGGATATGTGCACAATGACATTTTAGCCCGAATGACCCACGTGACATAACGCGCGTGTCTGAACGCAAAAGGTGGCCCACCACGTGCAGGTGTTAAATTCAATCAGAATGGGCGTTCACCTAACATGGCGTGACATTACATCAGCAATTTTATCCCGAATAACCTTTGACCTTTGAGATACCGAACTGGCTTATTGGTTCCTGATTTTGTCCTTGAAAGTCATGGGATTTACATACCTGGTAGCAGTAGGCTTAAGCGATTCCATGCAGGAGTGATCTACTCGACTCCAACATTGGAATCGGAATTCCATTTTTTTTTTGAGAAGTGAACTCCTTTCAATTCTGAAACTCGCCAATGTAAAAAAAGGATTTAAAGATTGTCGATTCCCTGAAAAGACCGTATGTGGCACAGAGCCAGCTGTTCCATCAATGAAGTCAGTCTTGACGCTGTACGGATTTTAAAGCATTTGCTGCCGACATCTATTTTGTACATACAAGTAATGTATTGAGCGGGTTCTGACTGGAATCGCGATTCCTGCTCAGTCAACTCCAAAATTGGTTGAGTCGCCAAATCTTCCATTGCAGACATTGAACAAATAAATTGGCCAATGGAAAATTTTGTTACGCACCATATATGGTGCTTGTTTAACCACAAAAAGTAAGCCTTGTAAAAGTTGTATGAATTGACCTATCGCCGTTTACGAGTTAACCACGCCCCTTAGACAACCCTGTGGGAATTTTGTGTAGTTAAATTTTTTTTTTTTTCAGATTTTGCGCGTTCCACCTGGAATTATAATTGATGTGATTGGACAATAATTCACAAGCTGCGTTGACGCGATTCGACCACGATAGGTCAATTGTGTGGACAGCCATAACTAGGAGGAATGCATTTTCTGCAAACAAATGACATTGTTTTTTTCCTTGGGAATCACTGCATGATCTTGCATATTCCATTAAGAGTAATGCACCTAGATTTGTAAAAGAACCCCAAAACTGTGGGAAGAGGGGTGGTGAACTGAAGGAGTGGGGGGTAAAAAAATAACACGGACAGGTCGCCCTGCAATGACGACTCATGGCGAACACTGCACTAAATTGTAAAATGAGTAAACCTACATGTGTAATGCCCACTACAGTCCCTAACGTACACATACATCATGATATCAGGTCAAGGTGAATGAAATGCTATTTGTCTGTGTTCCACGAGCACGCTTATGCAGTGGGATAATGAATTAATCTTCCAGCAAACTTGATGGACTCAAATATTAGATTTAAATGCAATTAATTTTCATAGGTTCCTCAGTGTTTAATGTCAAATTACAGATCAAAAATTTACATACATGTAATGCCACAAGCTCAGTGTTGCTTCTAAAGAGCAGAATAGCATCTACAGTGTATTTACCAGACAATTTTGTTTGTTGAAATGTCAAAATTCACAAATTCACAACAGAAATCAGGTGCCAATACTACAAATTCCAGTATTTTAATGTTAAGGGGTTAGTTTAAAAATAATATTACAAACTTCATGTACATGTATAGGTTGTATTTGTTTCCACAAAGTTTGAAAGGGGCATCGATTTTGAAACTATATAGAATGTACTGAAGAAATGTACAAAACCCCTTATTAAATAAAACCAACAAATCAACTTTCAAATTTCGTCCTATCCAACTATCCAACTTCAATAACCCATTCCATGCAATCACACTGGGTGGCTGGTAAATCCATTACACACATGAGGTCATACATTTTTAAAAAGCCTGTTTCAGAGCCAGACATGTACACTGTACACTCTGCAGGCCATGAACTCTGTGGCACCTGTACCATGGGTGAGTGATTTTGGCATGTTTGGGGACTCTGTGTCTGAATGGGCACTTGGTGCTTTCAATATAGCATGTTTAGTCAAATTGTCATGGTTGGAGAGCTCATCACTGACATAAGGGCCTGCATATTCTGTTGCCAACAAATATCTTTATATATGTACAATTGTACGTACACATGTACATGTACATGTACATGTACATGTACATACATGTAGTACGGATACATGTACTGTATACATACACAGCTTGAATGAATTTCAGGAAAAAGAATGTGGTATACCACAGGGCTACATGTACATGTACATGTACATGTACATAAAAAAAATCCACTTGGCCAGGAAGAATTTCCCTGTGCCTCAAAAGCCACAAATAGAGAATTACCTGGTATACATTTGTACAATGTACAATGTACATGTACATACATGTACATTGTTTCATTGTAAAAGAATGTGTAGTTTATACATGTACATTTGTACATACATGTACATTTTGTACATGTATGTATACCTAAAAATCACTTTTGATTTCTGAAATTCCAATGCACTGAGGAAGTTCAAACCTGTACATTTTTGTGTAAATTAGCATATATAGGAGATGCCGTATAGTGCTTTGTCAGTAGATCAGTGTACATGTACATGTACATGTACGGAAAAATCACAGTACATGTACCATTTGGGCTTGTTGGTCAGGGCATTGCAAGTCACTTGATCTGATCCAGCGATCCAGTTGGACGTTTGAGTCCAGACCATTGTACACAAGTCGCACTTTTACCAACATGTTCAGTTAATGTCAGGCTTGTATTCATGGAATTCGTTATGGTTTATGGTGAAAAATCGCTAGCATAGAATCCCAGGCAATTAGCACAGAATCCCGCAATGCCGATTCCGAGTTTGGAATCGATTCTTATCGATTCCGGCGTGGAATCGCCCAAGCCTAAATGTGACCCGCTCTGCAAAAAGGGCACTTATGTTGCAAAATTTGAAAATAGTGTTTTATATGTAGCTGGAAAGGCCATTTTATAAGCTTTCATATGGTATATGTCTGAGGTCTCTAGCATTTTGCAATCACGAGATATTTGGAAATTTGCGTGTTTGTTTTCAGGAATTTCTTGAAATGACTTAAGGAGAAACAAGCCATTTAAAAAAACAAAAAGCAAAGCAATAGATGAAAGCACTCGACAAAAACACATTCTTTTTCCAACTTTATTTACTGAAATCAAAGATTTTTGTTATGGAATAGAATAATATAGGTATCAAAGATGCAAACAATTCCCTCCCTTCAAAATCACTTGTTTGAAGAATTGTTCACCCTCTTCACATTGAACAGCCCATAACTCGTAAAAGCATACAGCGACTTATGTGCCCTTTTTGCAGAGCGGGTCACAAATTGTAGCTCATTGAACATGTTGAATTTGGGATGTGAAGTTCAAAGTCAAGGAACAAATGTGACACCATTCCCAAACCAGGCTCTTCCTGCCAAAAATCAAAATTAACCCTAATTGTCCTGAATCCTCCAATTTTAATATGATTTTCCACACACCCTAGGGAGTTGGGGTTAAAGGGGTTAATGAGCTTTAAAATAAGCCCTCACCGGGGTCTTTAGATGATATGCCCAATGACGTCACATGTTTACATCTACATGTACATGTATATTGAAATGTGCCCGGTGGTATGAGCATGCAGAGTATTTTGAAAACAAATTGGTTGAGTGATGTTGCAGGTCAGATCGCCTTTTAATTTTGTGACTTTTGATGTCAACCAAATTTATAGAAAACATAATGCGTGCGTATACTGCTGGGACATTTGAATATGGCAGTTTAGATGTAAGCAATGGGCACACGGCACATGGTCTATACGTGTAGGTGAAGTATTTTTAAATTTATGGAATGTTTAAGATGAGAAATGGGCAGAAAACACGTTACCACTTTTGATCATTTAACAAAATTAATGCCATTTGTCAAATGCAGGAACAGCCTGATTTTGGCATGGGCCGTCACATTGAATACCACAGTCACACACAGCAGATTTACTTAACTACATGTACGTGAAAACAAAGGAATGTCCACACAAGGTATTGAAGGTAAGTATGGGTATGGTGATAAACACAAAATGCTGACATTTTGTGTTTATCAACATACCCATACTTACCTTCAATACCTTGTGTGGACGTTCCTTTGTTTTCACGTAGTTAAGAAAAACAGAAAAAAGCAAATTTTACTCGCACTGTGAACGCTCTTTCATCCCAAAGTTTTGATCGTGATCTCCTTAAATATTAAATAACCCAAACCCCAAAATGCCTCTGAAGCTTTTTTTCAGAGAAGGGGAAATGTTATGTGGACGTGGGGAATTCCACATAACGTTCCCGCTTCCTCTGGACATCTTTTGTTCACAGGTCAGAGTATGCAAGGTTAGAACACCTGATTTGATTTTTCTGTGTAGGTCACGTGCCACATCGGCATAAATGGCCCAGGTAAGTACGTCAAGACCGACAGTGGGCTGAAGGTGGTGGATAATTACCAGATCCACCTGCATGGTATCAAGGTGGAAGCTCTCAACTCCTACATCCGAGTGGAACAATCCCAGGCCAACAGGAGCAAGAGACCGTTCCAGCCAGTCAGGTAATAATTGCATTACATTTGTATTTCCAACACTGCCAAAAGAGATCCTCAGCACCTTGGCTGCTTGTTTCGAGCACAACGGTACCTTCCTCCATCTGCCATTCTCCACCTACATGTATACCATACATCCTGTCATGTATAACTGCTATCACATCTGGGCTGGTGCCCCGGCCTGCTATTTTTCCCTCTTTGATGAGATTCAGCTGTGTGTTTCGAATCTGGTTGGTCAGGACCTAGCGTCTTCCCTGGAACCCCTTTATGTCAGACGCTACGTGTATGTTGCTTTACGGAGCCTCTTTTATCGCTACTATCGTGGAAGTATCAATAAAATTGACTTCACACTCTTCTTTTACTTATTGCTTTACACTCTTATTAAAGGCATTAAAGAAAGTGTCTGGAATTGCAACATCTTATACATACATTTATATTCATGTTGTATGTACATGTATGTATAATCCATGGTGGTAATTACACACTGTTTAGTGAAATTGGGTGCTAAAATTTGCCAACACATTTTTGTCTCGCCTGAACGAAGTTCAGAAAGAGACTATGCAATCACTATTTCTGTACGTAGTCCGTCCGTACATGTACATGTGTCATTTTGGTTAAAGTTTCGACAAATTGGTCTGATACGCAAAGTTGAAGTCCAATTGCAATTAAACTTGGGTCATGCATTCAGTAGTGTAAC
Organism: Hippasteria phrygiana; assembly: GCA_037893225.1. Classification (NCBI taxonomy): domain Eukaryota; kingdom Metazoa; phylum Echinodermata; class Asteroidea; order Valvatida; family Goniasteridae; genus Hippasteria; species Hippasteria phrygiana. Next base: position 119,628 of record JAZGUH010000815.1, on the reverse strand, counting down.
CTTTATATGATTATGTCAAGGGTCAAGTACTGATGTCAAAGGTCATTTGAGGTCAAAGTTTATTTGAGGTCAACAGTCATTTGAGGTCAACGGTCATTTGAGGCCAAAGGTCATTTGAGGTCAAAGGACAAGTTTTTAAATAGGTTGGAATTGTAAAATTGTTCCTACGTGTATGCAAAGTTGAAGTCCAATTGCAATCAAACTTGGATCATGCATTCAATATTGCAACCTTTATATGATGCTTGTGTCAAAAGTCAATTACTGAGCTCAAAGGTTATTTGAGGTCAAGTTCGAAAATAGGCTGGAATTGCCCAACTTGTCTCATTTGAAAACTGGTAGTCCAATTGGAATCAAACTTGGGTCATGCATGCACTATTGTAACCCTTATATGATGGTCATGTCAAAGGTCAAGTACTCAGGTCAAAGGTCATGTGAGGTCAAGTTGTAAAAGAGGCTGGAATTGTAAAATTGGTCATTGTGCTATTCTGCCTATTGTGGTGTCAAAATGTGCAGAGAACATGATTAACGTTTAAGCAGGCATGACCTGTGGTTCGAGAACCACCTTATTGTAAAGCAGGCTTTCAAGTATTCCTACTTTTCCTACATGTACTCTTTCCTAATTTTTGTTTACCTTGCTCCTGCTTTTCCTACATTTTTCTTGAATTTCCCAGTTTTTCCTACTGTTTTGTCCCACAACTGCAAAAAATGAAATCTCACTGAATATTGTACACAACAGTATGTTTACACACACTGTCATATAAAAATCACGCAATGAAGGGCTTGGGTGCAGGAGTACTGCAGCTCTACTTCCCCAAGAGCTTAGCTGAGGATGGAGCACAAGAGTTGTGAGCACAGAATCTGCCAAATGAGGCTTGTGATGCCGTAAGTATGTATATACCGGCAATCGTGGACTAGGGTGGCTTGTGCGTAAAGCGCTCGCCTCTCACCAATGTGGCCCGGGTTCGATTCCCGGCTCAGACCATATGTGAGTAGAGTTGTGCGTTGGTTCTCTCCTGTGCCACTAGGGTTTTTCTCCGGGTCCTCCGGCTTTCCTCCCTCCGGAAAAATCAAACACTTTCGATCTCTGACTGTGCTCCGTGGTCATATGTGGGTCGATGTAGGCCGGCTGCCAGAGGCGCCTTTACGTGCCAGCGACTCACCACGTTGTAGCCGCGTCCTTCGCAATTTAGCATCCTAGCTGCGAGTAAGGATGATTAGCCTCCCAAATTATAATTATTATAGGGACAAAAGGGTTAGGACGTAGACAAAGGGTCCACGTTTGACCGAATGTCCACGATTGAAAATCGTTTACAAAACAATATGGGAGGCCTTCCGAAAAAGATAGAGTATAAACAAAAGAGGAACAATGGGAGGTCCGCGATTTCTGGTATTTATACACTGTTGTGGACATGGGTGAGTATCAATGTAAACTACTCCTGAAAGCCCGAAAAATCTTACTTTTATCCCAATTTTGTCCTCCAAAGTCCTACTTTTGTCCTGTTTTTAAAAATTTTGATCCTACTATTCTCTTACTTTTTCACCTGGTCTGTAATGTTAAAATATGAAGAAAACAATTCACAGGGACTTCATATGTGTACGACCCATTGATATTGTTTGACAATAACTCTTCATACATTATCTGATTTTGACACTCAGGATTGACGTGCGCTCAGACCAGATCACCAAGGTAACAATCGGTCGACTCCACTACAGTGAGACGACCTCCAACAACATGCGCAAGAAGGGCAAACCCAACCCAGACCAACGCTTCTTCATGCTGGTGGTGGCCATACATGCACACTGCGGTGACCAGAACTACATGCTGGCTGCCCACGTCTCCGAGAGAATCATCGTCAGGGTGAGAATCCACAAGCTTTATTTAGGGCCCCCCAAAAAAATAGCTGTGTTGCCCTCCGTGACTGACCTTAAAAGTCACAAAAGTCGGGTCGCATTTAAAAAAAAGGAATTTTGAAGATCTCACCTTTTTCCCGCACAAAATGAACAAGTTTTAATGAAATCATTGTCTTTAAATACAGTTACTATGGCATAATCGTGCATTTTGCCATCTTACTTTGAAATAAGCTGAAATACTTTTTGCCTCCTGACTTGTTTTCATGTATGGTAAAAAGGAAGAAATTGACCGACCGACTTTCCCCGATATTTTCCATTTTGAGGGCCTTATGTGGGGGCACTGTTCAACGTGGTTTCAGTGTCTTTTTTAACTCTCTCTCTCTTCCTTTGTCAATTGTTTTTTGTTAATTTGCTACATCTGAGCTATGTTTTTAATCGTTTTTTATGAAACATCACTTAGTTGATCTTCTGCATTGTTTTTAGGGGTCCAAAAGTGTGACATGGTTCGGTGTCCCTGTTACACCTGACATGTGTAATTTCCTGTCAAGTATCATTAAAATTGACTTCACACTATTTTTTATTTGTTTGGCAGGTACATGTAACTACATGACCTTTGCTTTACATAATCACCCTTGTAGATAAAATGCATTAAGGAATGCCCTGAATTGCAAAATCCTATACATGTCAGATGTACATGTCACAAGGACACCAAAATTGGACGCCTAATTTATAGAATGACCCTTTTAGTCCATTTTGGATGTTTCATATGCTGTCTTTGCTTGGATGTCTACATGTAGCATGGCTACATGTATTTCCACATCTGCAGTTGTACTGATTCGCATGCATTGATGAACTTCAAATTATTGATCGCACAATTGATCAAAGCTGAGCAATGTAAACACACCAACGAAATGTTAAAAAAGGTTCAAGTTCTCTGCTCTGTTATAAGATCTGCCTGTGAGACACATGCATAATGGTCACGCAGTGGCATTTTCAGGTATTAAATTGCTCTTCAGTCCTGCACACTACAGGCACACCCCCTCCAAGCAAGACTATCTCATAGAAAAATCCGACGAACAAAATTAGAAGCCGTCTTTGGGTACCCAATCGGGCGGTACTGCGCTCGCGCGCGAGTCATACGCGTTCTTACTTTTGAGGCGCCTGCTTACTTTGGCAATCCTATTTGTCAAAGGCGCACTGAGTGCGTGCGTATGACGAGCGCGCGTGTATGGTACCGCTCGATTAGGTACCCAAAGATGGCTTCTAATTTTGCTCGTCGGATTAGTACATGAAGAATGAGGATTTAGTGCTCTAGTGATTTTCATATATATTATGTGCCTTTTACTGTATACAAGCTTCTAAACCATACTGATTGTAACATTTTAGTAATACAAAACATTTTCATCTCCTCACTGTGCAGGCCTCCAACCCTGGCCAGTTTGAGAACGATGTGGACGTCATGTGGCAGAAAGGACAGACGCAGGACTCTATATATCATGCGGTAAGTAAACCCAGCCTGTTCCGAATATATGGATATTCGATTATTCGATCGTCAACTGAATATTCGAATACCCTTTTGCCGGTTCGAATATTCAAAAAAAATTGATGCACGTGCAGATACGACTCTGATGCTATTTTAATAGAAAAGTTACGGTGCTTAGCAGTGTCAAATACTGCATTTTGTTGACAGTAACTTTTTGTGGACAGGTTTATTGCTCCCGTCCGTAAAACCCTGACACTTATATAATAATTACTGTAGAAACGCAGGCTGGAGTTTGGTTTCTTGTTATCAGAATGTTATATGTACTCGTAATGATCTTGATACAACAGGCACATGCAAAAAAATGTTGATCAGGCGGTCCACGATATCGATCGCTGCAAGTAAAACACCGGCATGCTTTGCGTGCAACTTTTTGCCGCCGTGACATGCAGTTGCAGCTAACGCGCGAAAAACTTGATCAGCGATTATTGAATATTCAAACATTCGGTCAAACCCAGTTTTGAATAATCAAACATTAAATTATTTTAAAATAAACAGCCCTATCTTGTTTTTTTGTAGGTGGTGAATTTGGATCGTTATTTTGTTCTCCAGTTTTCATGTTGACAAATTTGTGTACTTAGTTTAATTACTCATTTTTGTTATTTGTTTTTCCTATCAATGATTCAGGGTCGTATTGGGATCAACACGGATAGACCAGATGAGGCGCTGGTTGTCCACGGTAATTTACGGGTCACAGGTCACCTGTTGCAACCTTCCGATGTCCGGGCCAAGGAGAATATAGAGGAGGTGAGATTGATGCTTAGATTTTGGACGAAGAATTTTCGCCGTACAATGTACACACAATGCATACCCGTGATGAATGGGTAATGTGCCTCGATCTACGTCACACACTTATGTTAATGGGGGTCCCACTCAGGGGGTGGAGTAGCTTGGACAAACATTTTCAAAAATTGTTTTCTCATATTTAATCTGGGAAATAATTGTCTCTGGACACAAAATATCATTGTCAAGATAATACTTTATTGTTTTAAGCAGGAATAATGCAATATAAATCCTATATCATGTTTCCTTTAAAGATGTTTCATCCGCCAAAACATTGGGCAGTCCATTGCGTAGCCATTCGTCTGTCATCTCCGTAGTCACGACACAGCGCCCTCTCTCGAGATGGTATGCGCCCTCTCTCGAGATGGCATGCGCCCTCTCTCGAGATGGCATGCGCCCTCTCTCGAGATGGCATGCGCCCTCTCTCGAGATGGCATGCGCCCTCTCTCAAGAAAACGATCCTGTGCGCGGCGCGGTGGTGCAGCGCAGCGGTACGGTATGCGGCGTTTACTTCGAGTTAACGAGGTTTTTGAGTTAACCGGTTTTGACTTATCGAGATTTCACTGTACATGTATACCTGCAGTGTGTGCTAAGAGTATCAATATCCTTTAAAATTGTATGTTTTGTTGCCCTTATGGAAAAGTAAGCACTTTCTGTTTTGATGTAATTGTGAGTTTCTTTGGGTGGTTAACCCTTTCCCCTTACCTTGAGTTTACTTGACAGGCTACATGTACATCACCCCTTTTGCTTACCAATGTTGTTAACTCGACAAGGAAACCACACACACCAAAGCATCCAAACAACAGATATATTCAGCATGTTTCAACAACCAGTAGTTCTTGTGTTTTCAACCATTCATACATGATCCTCATACCAACAGAAAGATACAGCTCAACAGCTACATGTAGCTGGCTGCGCTGATGTGTGATATCATGCTTGAGGTGTGCCAGTCGTGATCGTTCTAGGCCAATCAAAATACAGTATCCAAGACGGAGATTTTGTTTGTGTTATGTGATAAAAGATTTTATCCTGTGAGTGATCCCCCACCTACATTTACATGTACGGCTTCCCCGGTTGCATTGTTTAAACAAAGTGCAGTCCCTAGATTTATAGCATATTGACAAAAGTCGGAGGGCGCCAGCATGGGGGAAAGATACGTGTAACTCAATTGCGAGAGCACCAGTACAATGCTCCGGAGGTCACAGGTTTTTAAGTCCTGCTGGCGTCAATTTTCTTTGTTCATCCTCAAAATAACGTAATTATGAGGAAGTGTGCAGTGGTAAACTGTTTTCGTGTATTCTCTGCCGGGGGTACAATTTAACCCCTTGTTCCCGGCTGTTATTGATAGCAGGCTGGTATGCCAAGAACGGGCTGTGCAACCAAGCGTAAACATAAACAATATGCACCACACTTTCATAAGGGCCCCAGGGCACCAGGCCGGGTTATGCAGCCAAGCGAAACGGAAACAAGAGGCTTGTGCAGCCAAGCATAATGTACACAATATCCCAATACTGGATTGAAAATGCAGAAATTGCCAGGTGGCAATTTTCAATCTGCACGTATTTGTGTCAACCGTACACAAGGGGTTAATAGAGTGGTCCTACTCGTTGTACTCGGAGCCCCTGCCCCTCCCCCTTTTCGGGTGAATGAAAGCTTTCTTTGAAAAAGCTAATTGATTACACTCCCATTCAAGAACAATATAGTTGAAACATGAATAGATTGAGTACACACAGGAATGCGCATGTTGATAACAACCTGCCAGGTGGTCTTTTTAAAACCGCAGCTATGGCCGTCGTCTGTACTCAAGACGGGAAGATACAGAGTGCTGAAAATCCAGAGTGGTGGTGGTGGTTGGTTGAACGAGTAAATGGCCGGGCAGTTTCCGGTGGTATAATGAATGGCGTACTAGTTTTAAGCAATGAAATTTTTTGTTTTTTAGGTTGACCCTAAGGAGCAGTTGAAGAACATCGGTAAGGTACGCATTGTGCGGTACAACTACATCTCGGAGTTCGCTGAGCAGGCGGGATTGCCGGAATGCGACCAGGTCGAGACGGGTGTCATCGCTCAGGAAGTACAGGACGTCATTCCGGACGCTGTCACCGAATCAGGTACATGTATCACTGTGAAACTCTTAGATGTTCTTTCCTATTCAAAATGAAAAAGGAGATTCAAACCACGTTTATGGGTGTCCAGAATCACTTCTTGCTAGGGCTGTCCCGAATATACCAAATATTTGAATATTCGATCGTCTTTTTTCGGGTTCGAATATTCGAAAAAAATACATGCACGTTCAGATATGACTCTGATGCTGTGCAGTCATGACGCTTAGTGTTTAGTAGCGTCAAATGCCGCATTTTCGTTGACAGTAACTTTTTTGACAACAGAGGTTTATTATTCCCATCTGTAAAACCCTTGACGCTTATAAAATAATTACTTCAAAGATGCAGGCTGGAGTTTGGTTTATTGTTATCAGAACGTTATACGTACCCATAATCTTGATACATGTTATAACAGGTGCATGCAAAAAAATGAAGTATAGAATAACCGCTCTGCTGAACAACATCATCTAAAGTACGCATAGGCCGCAGCAAGCATGCTCTGTACAAAATCAACCTGGCGTGCCATCTCGATATTCCTCCATGCAGTCGGCCAGCACTGCATCCCCGCATACATGTACGTACTGGACACGCAGTTCGCTATGCACTACTGGCTTCAGCATTCTTTTCAGCCAATATGTGTGAATGCGCAAAAGTGGTAATATCAGCAAGTCAGATTTATTCAAGTCAAGTCGCAAGTCATGTTCCTTCAAGTCAAGTCACGACTCGAGTCAACACTGCAACAAGTCCAAGGGTTTCACAGTGTATGCCTGAATAACACTAAGAAAGGGAAAGATTACAAAGTGTCAAGTTCTTCCTGGTACTTATAATCATGGAAACCTTGTAGATTATGGAGATTATCTTTATTCTTCAAATGCTGCACAAAACCAGGCTTCACTACATACAACAATTATCTTTGTTCTTACTTGCTGTATGCATTGAAGCCTGGTTTTGTGCACAATAAGCTTGAAAATTAGAGTGCTCTCAGTTTGTTTTTCTCCACAATTTCACCACAACCATGTAAACTCCTGTTGATATTACTGTACAGGTGACCTTCCACTCTCCAACGGCAACATTATTGACAACTTCCTGACGGTGAACAAGGACCGCATCTACATGGAGAATGTGGGCGCGGTCAAGGAGCTCTGCCGGCTAACAGACAACTTGGAGACTCGCATTGATGAGCTGGAGAAGATGAACCGGAGACTGGCCAAACTCAAGAGGCTGGATAGCTTCAAGTCCACCTCCAGTAGTGGGACATTCAGGTACGAACGGATGCTCATACCTACATGTAGCAAAAAGGACAGTATGTCTGCTGCCGCCAGCCTGTCAAAAGTCTCCCATTATTTAGAAAAAAGGCTTTGTACCTACATGTAGGCACCTTCCTAAATTGGACTGGCGCAAGTCCACTCTCAAGTTTGGGTTTGTGTTTGGTTTAGCAAAGTTTGGAAATGTTTGTCCCAACATTGGTTCGGTTCGGGTTCTGCAACAAATGGAAACTTCAACGGAATTTGCCACATGCATGAAGTTTTATTTTTTTACTTTTCAGTTGCTAGCAAGCTTTTGCAAATAGAAAAGGGTCTTTGCTGGCAGTCTCTTGCCCTTTCAACTTAAAGAGCAACTAAAACGCCGATTACAATTTTGACTTTTTGGACTTATCTGATAGTTTATGCCTCCCCAAAACTACATGTAATATAACAAGTTTCATGAGTCTGAAAAAACAAAAAAATGTTTTTGAACCTTTACCTTCTGAGCCACTTTGACTCGATTCAGAAAAGGCCGAGGTCAACTGCGTGCCGTATCGCGCGAGTGATGACGTATACGTGTAGAAACATATGACGTCACTGTATTGTACGACAATGTTTTACGTACAAATGTAGAGTCTGTACGTATTTTTTTGTCTAAGGCTAGTATTACTTACTGTGCTTTTTGCATGATGATTCATGTGTAACACCACGGTAAACATATTTTAAAGGGTTGACATCTTTGTGAGACACATTTTGAATTGGGGTTGTAGGCTTGTTCTTGCTGAAAAGTTAGTTATGAGTCATACTTTCCTTTGTTTGCAGTCGGCTTTTATTGGGACCTGCGCGTATACCCAGCACGATATGGGGCAGAGGGTACCCCCCCCCCCCCCCCCCTTTTGTCCCTATACACTATCCAGACTATTGTTACCTAACACATCCCCCCCTAGACATGTGAAAAGAATTCCTGAGATTCTGGGAACACAATGACCAACACAAAAGAGGGGGGGTTCCCCTCTGCCCCATATCGTGCATCATATGTCTGCGCGGCGAGTTGTGTGTGAGCTGATGCTATACTCTAGTCTGGCGACTTTGCTTATGCAGCCCTCATAAGGACCCGCACCTTCTCAGAACTATACACACCATGCACACAATTTCTGTTATAAGGTACCAGACTCAATCGCATGCAGCCTATATGGTACCGTAAATGTACAATGCATGTTGTCAAGCAAGCATGGACAGGGAGACGGCCGGGGCTCTGGCTGCTCGAGCTGGCAACCGCAGGGAATGTCGTCGTGGTCTGGGGCGCGTGAGTCCCGGACAGGATTGGAATGCTCGGTGCCTTTAGAGTTGGAATGGCTCCAGCCTTCAAACGCCTTTTATTGTGTATTCAAACCCAGCTGAGTTTTCATACTAACACTATCATCAATACAGTCTTTGGCGAAATGTTCTGCACAAAAAAGTGCACATATTTTCAACCATTTCGACAGCCGAAAATCAGATATTGTATTGTCTACAAAGCGGACCCACTGTAGCCTTTGAACTCCAATCAGCACTGGGAATCGCAGGAAGGTCAGGGTTTTTTGTCGCTGTTCCTTGTGCAACCCCCAACTACACACGATCGAGGCATAATGATTATCTCAGAACCATGCTCAGACTGAAATACTATCAAAATTAGACAAAATAAACGGGAAAACGGAGGAGTTATGTCGACAAAAACTCTTCCAGCAGCATCAACTCCACGTACGTACATGCACTAGTGTTTGGCTGTAGCATCAACCGACTCTACACGTGTACGTCACAGAGTCAGGTACATGCATTTACATACATAATGAGCTTTCGCGAAACAGGATAAATGGTTCAGAATAACAACCCTTTTTTTTTAATACAAAAACCCTCTCGTCTGCAAACTCATCTCCATCAGTTAAGAGTATTTAAACTGTCGGGAAAAGTCCAAAAAGTCAAAATTGTAATCAGCGTTTTGGTTGCTCTTTAAATAAAAATTGAAAAGAAAGTCTGGCTTGGACTTTGTTTACCGATAAATTTTACATTTGCGGCCACCGCCATCTTAACCCCTTGTGGGCGGATGACGGCCACAGCCGCGGTTTGAGGCTAGACCACTGGGCCGGTTGACGTGTATAGCCGCATTCCCACACCTACACAATCTATTCGTTGTTCAACCACCGTACATGTAGAACGCCATTATAACGAACATCATGGGATCCACAAAAACAAATTCACTATAGTATAGTGGCCGTTCATTATAGTGAATAATGATATGTATTGAATACAACAATTTGGGAGCCAAAGAGGATGTTTGTTTTAGCTAAATGTTTTGTGTAGTGGTGTTCGTTAAAGCGAAGTTGTACTGTATATTGTTCTTGAATGGGAGTGTAATAAAATAGACAGGGCTACTTCAAACAAAGCTTTCATTCACATGAAAGGGAGCTCCGTGTGCGATGAATAGTGCCACTACTGTTCAGTGTGGTGCCTATTGTTCGCGTTTACTACAATCAGATATACAGCCCTTTCCGTGATAGTTCCATCCCATCGATAATAGCCGGCCGCAATAATGCCACTGGCATCTGTACATCGTAATCTTTATCAAGTGTGTCTTAACCCTAACCCTCCAGGGTATTTTGGCTAGAAACCCTGCCAGACACATCAGATTGCATACTTTGTCACATTGACTTGTGTGCAGAGTTCAGCAAGGTCAAGCTGTCACCACAGATGCACTGTGCTGCGACTGGCAGGGTTAGGGTTAATAAGAAAAGGAGAAAAAGTTCTGCTGTACATTCCGAACGGACGAATTGAGTTTGCTTTGGTTCGGTTCGGTTCGGTTCGGAAGTGCCATTTTCGATGAATTTCAGTTCGGTTTAGCGTTTGGCTGGAGGACTGAATCAGACAGAATCCAGCACTGTGCAGTAACTCAGTGGCAAAGATGAAGTGGCATCAAGTCGCATGCAACTTAATAGTCACTGAGCTCTAAGCTCCAGTCCTAAACAAAACACAATTTTAGTGGATTTGGGGGATTAGAGTTAAACCTGTGTATTTATTATTCCTTATCTTGTAGTCGCTCCGGCAGTAACCGTTCTGGCGTGGGTTACAGTAAAGGTAACAGGAAAGACTGTAGAGGCGATCCCAAGAAACGCAAAGCTGAAGAGGAAGACGCTTGCTTGACGCAGAGGGCCATGCGCATCGTCATTATCATTCTGGTCTTCATTATGCTCTTCTGGTAGGCCCGTGACGATTTATCAATGTTATTTAAAAAAATAATTATTTAATTTGTTTGTTAGTATTTCCCAAACCAAGACCAAAAGGACAGAAAAGACAGAAATCACAGGGAAGAAGGTATCTATTCACATTTCATTTGAATTGTGAAAGATTATAGGTGGAAGAAAAGCAGTTTACAGGTAAGGAGTTCCAAAGATAGGCAGTACGAGGGAGAAAAACATGAAGAGTATATTACACTACTTGCCTTTGGAACAACAACAACAGTGAGTAGAGTGTCAGAAGGTTTAGACAGGGGGAACTAATGATGAAAGGCCACTGGAACACCTTCCATGATAGTATCGATAAAAGAGGCTCAATGAAGCAACAGAGCGTCGGGCATGAAGGGGTTCTACGGAAGACGCTTGGTCCTGACCAAAATTACCAGATTTGAAACATGCCGCTGAATCTTATCAAAGAGGGACAAATAGCAGGCCAGGGCACATGGGGCACCAGCCCACATGTGGCAGCAGTATTCCACGGGAGGATGTATGGTTGTCTTACATAGGTGGACAATGGCAGACGGAATATTAAAATGCAGCAATGGTTTTCGCAATACAAAACTGCATATTGTGATACTTGAGATTACTGACAATTGATTAAATCTGCCAAAGAAGTTGACCCAAAAAAAGACAGATTTGACCTAGCAGCATGGTTTCTGGCTGTCCAAAGCTGCTGAGAACGACTAAGTAAACAACAAAAAACACCAGGTTCCTGAAAAGTGATCCAAGGGTGAGATTTGTCATGATTTTTCCTGATTTCAGGATATTTTGTCAGGATTTCAGAATTTTTAAAAAATCTCTTTTGCAATCTGGAATTCCTGAGGTGTTGTCCTAAAGGTGTTGTTACCTGTAAAAGTGGATATAGACCAATAAGAACAGGTATTTTAAGAGGTTGCCTTTAGGCAATGTAGATCATGGATTTTTCATGGATTTCGTGGATTTTGGCCAATCTCACCCCTGGTGATCATGGTGTTTGATTTCGCACCAGCTCTGCACCTCTTACAAATGTGTGTCGATTTGTGACACCCCATGCCAAAACCAGACACTTCCCACCAAAAATCGCAATTTGTTTTTATGGCCCATCATTTAACCCCTTCAGTACGGTATTTTACGGGAGACGTCAGGGTGCCGCGGCAGTTATGGCAGCTAAGCGAACCGCTACAATGTGTTTGTGCAGTCAAGCGTAACCTATACACAATAATCCAACAATTGATTGAAACTGCACAAACTGCGGCCAATGGTGTCATACGGCCTGGTGGCACTGTTTAATCCAACAATGGATTGAAACTGCACAAACGGTGGCCAATTGCATCATCCGGCCTGGTGGCACTGGGTTTTTTGCGCATATTTGGGTCATCCGTACGTAAGGGGTTAAAGGAGTTCAAGACCTTTAAAACGAGCCCTCACCAGGGTCTATAGGTGAAGTATTTCTCAAGTTATGAATATTCTCCATCTGAAACATTTCATAACGATATTGGTCATTTTGAATTTAAAAATGTTTTAATGCCATTTATTAAATATAGGAAAAGCCTAGCTTTGGAATGGGCTGTCAAATTTTGTTGGAGTTGAAATACTATGAGTTATGTAAATGGACATTTTGATGCTAGCTACCTTTTTGAATAAATTTTTTTCTAGGTTTCAAAAGTAAAAATGGTAGGGAATTCTCCCAAAAGAAGATTCTCAAAATTCCAAGCTTATATGTCATACTTTTAGAATACATGTATGAGGTGCATAAAGTTTGTACACAACCTACAATATGGGAATGTCTTTGTATGGTACCCTTATGGGGATATAGTATACATAACTGCAACATATATATGCTTTGTTTATTGTATTGCTCTGTCTGTTTCTCTTTCAAAATACTCAAGGAAGAGTACAGAGTACATTTCTGTCTTTTTGCTTATTATTGTTCATACGCAATGCGTATCGTGATTTGTATTGTATTGTGACTCGAGAGTTGTGATATGATCATATTGTAATAAAAAGTAGTGTCATTAAACTGCTATACATGTATGTATCTGTAGGTAATTTATTCCTGTGGGAAAAAAATTTGTTGTGTAATCGAATAATTCCTCCATTTCTCTGCATACGTCAGTGGAGCTTGTGCAGTCATATACAATTAGGGTTTTATACCAACCAACCATCAAGTGAATCAGGGGCTAAAAAACCCAATCTACATGTACGCCCTTGTGGGATTTGAACCCGGGTCAGTGCAGTGGAAGGCGAGAAAAGTACCACTATGCCAACCTGATCCCCCAAGTGTATTTGTAAACTGCTTGCTATAAAAGTGCTTCTCTATTTCGTTTGTTATATTAACCTTTAAAAATGTAATTCATAGAGACATCTGTTAATTTGTGACGTAATCTTTGTCTTTGTGTTTATACAGCATTGGATCCATGGTAGCACTCTATCTACTCCAGTTAAGGGAAAATGGGTAAGTTGTAGTTACGTCACGTTTACTTCGTCGGGGACCGCAGACGATTTCATGAAAATGTATGCAGTTGCATAACTCTCCACTACCACATTTGTATTGTACACTGTATATGTTACAGAACATTTGTGGGGTTATTAAGTGTATAACACCACAAATGAATTACATTGTAATTCAAATACTAGGTCGTCCGGAAGGAACGGTCGATACGCAGAGCTGCACAGTAAAACTGCAGAAGAGTGCCATTCCTTTCTTATTTTACTTACTAAATACTAAAAACTTACAACCTCTACCATTTAAATGATTTTAGTGTTCAAGGTTTTTTTTTATTTTCATTTTTTTTGCTTTTTTTTTTACATTCTTAATTTCATTACATCTTTTATCAATAATCTGTGTTTACCATAAGTTATATATAAACAGTTCTTGTCCAGCTGCTTTTTGCAGTTTTTTGTATTTTTTATTTTGTTTATATGTTTGTGTTTTTTTTTAATTGTAAATCATGTTCAATTCACCTAATTAGCTGCGACTCATGATTATCAATAAACCAAGTTGAATTGAACAAAAGGAAACAATTATTTAAAAGATAAATGTCTGTAATAAAATCCAATCTGTTGTTTGTGCATTGTGTAGCGGGCCAGCCACAAACCCATCCTCTTCATCAGGATCTTCTAGCGGACCAAACGGAACAGGAGGAGGAATTATATCTGCAGATGATATGTCAACACAATTTCCAGAACGCGGCGGTAAGTACTTCAAGCTCTGGTTTAAATAAAATGTAAATTGGATTGGATTTCTTTTAATTTGATTATTGTTTTAACCTAATTTTATAATGTCAGGCCTTGAATTTGGTAATTTTTAGGGCACTTTGGCCTTAAATGAAGCAAAATTATGGAGGGCACCAAGGCCAAATAATATCTGCAGAATTAGAAAGGGCACAGAACTTTTTTTCTTACGCCCAGCAGTGTACGTAAATTTATGTCTGGTAAGATGGCGTCGATATTGACCCCCAACTCGCTGTTTCTTTCCGCCTTTTCTTTGCACGGAGCCCTATCTCGTTCGCGCGCTGCTTACACTTTAGGATTGCATGTGATAGTGGAACCATTTGCATACTAGCACTATGCAGCACGATAACTTTTGTGGTTGGTCGTCAGCGCCGCGGTGCGGTTTATACGCCGGTGCGGCTAATACGCCAACTTTTAATCTTAATCTGCACGGCCTATATTCCAAAAATTACGGTAACATTTTCACGCCTTTTCACAAAAGTAGGAGTACAGTTCTTTGCCTTTTCACACAAGTGGGAAAATATTTTCAAACCTTTTCTCAAAGTGGGAAAATAATTTCCCACTTGAATTCGCAGGGTGGAAAAGTTGTGTGAGAAATGTGAATGATAATGTGAATGGGAATTCTTTTCACAAAATGTCCCATTCCCATTCACAGTGTTAACTTTCACTGTACATGTATATGGTTTCTCCATGGAAGTGTACATTGCATGTACTTATTTTGAGGATCATTTTTACTTTGTAGTAGGGACCTAAAGGAAGTCATTGTTGTTTCCTTTTTGAGTTTGAATATCGTGGTCTTGGTGTTTGTTGCAAAAACGGGCATTGACATGATCCCAACTTGTATATGGGTCAATCCATAAATTTGGGGTCCAAAAGTGTGACATTTTTTGGTGTCCCTGTTACATGTGACCTGTGTCATTTCCAATCAAGTATCATTAAAACTGACTTCACACAAATTGTTTTTACTTGTTTGGCAGGTACTTTGCTTTACATGTACATAATCCCTCTTGGAGATAGACGGCATTAAAGAAGGTGTCCTAAATTGCACAATCTTATACATGTCACTACATTTGTATGTAACAGGGACACCAACAATTTCAAACTTTTGGACCCCACATTTATGGAATTTGTATATGTACTGAAATGTATGCTGTGATACCGCAGCGTGCCGTTCCATCCCCACATGTCAGCACAAATGCAACAAATAAGTTAACGTCATTACGTCACAGGTCTGATGAAGGAAAATCCGATTTGTTGATCTTCCATTGCATCTCACCCTGCACATGTATTTTCTGTTTCCTACAGCCGCAGCTGGCATGCCGTTTGAACCAGATATTCAAGACGACGACTGTAGTGCCCCCAATTGCCACCCGATGTATTGCTGCAATTTCCCTCTACCTCCAGAGTCAGTTCAGATGGAACCTTCCTCAGAATATGGTGAGTAACCCCCCCCCCCCCCCCCTCTCATTGGTTTGACCTGGTTTACAAGCACCATCACTAAAACTATGAGTCCCTCAATTAGGACACTCAATCCGGGATTGTTTATTTTAAGCAATGTTGTGGCAGCTTTATTTTTGGTCTAGTCATGTATTAGCGATGGAGTTCCTCTGGTTGAATTTAAAAAAGTATCAGAGGATTATGGTTAATGTAAAGGGAAATATGTATTCAGTTTGGTCAGTCCCTATATAGGCTAATCCGGCGAACAAAATTAGAAGCCATCTTTTGGTGGCACTACCAGCCGCGCACACGCCGCACGCATTCTTAAAGACGAGGCGCGCATGCATTTCGCGCGAGCCTGGGGCCACCCAAGAAAATGGCTGTCGTTGGATTAGTCTAAAGATTATTTGGACACTTTAGTCATGTGGCATTTATACATTGTAGCTGTCATTACTCATTAGAAAATCAAAGTAAACAACAAAAAACTACATACTGCAGTGAATGTTATTACAACTGGCATTACAACTCCTGAAATAATCCACGCTCACAGGATTTTGACACTGTTGCTTTATGTACAATGATACCCTCATAAAAAGGGCATGGTCAGATGGATTTGTTCAGCAAGGCCCCAGATGGGAAATCTACTGTTGAGCTAAGGCGCCAATCGGGCCTATACGCTGTCGATAAGGAAGTCCGCCGGGGCCGTCTCTGCTGGTTTGGTCACCTTCAGTGCATGAATGAAGACAGCTGGACAAGGAAGATTGTTGACTTCCAGATCGCTGGAACCTATCCACGTGGGCGTCCAAAGAAGAGATGGCTTGATAAGGTGCCTGCAGATCAGTGCCAATCTGGCATTAAACCGAGTGGACTGGAGAAACGAAATCCAGTAAAGCAGACATGATCAGTACACAGTCCAACCCCCGAGCACGGGGACAATCGGACTCTAAACAGTAAGCGTAAGCAGCATAAGCAGCATAAAATGAACATTTGCAGGTTTTCAAGTAATCCTACTTTTCATACTTTTTCCTATTGTTTGACCTTGATCCTACTTTAAAAAAAAAACTTCTTGAAATTCCTATTTTTTCCTACTTTTTCCTAATTTTTTTTAACAACTTCGAAAATGAAATCTCATTGAATATTTTTCATAACATTGGTACACACTGTAATATGAAAAATCACACAGTGAAGGGCTTGGGTGCAGGAGTACTGCAACTTTACTTCCAAGGACTTAGTTGAGAATGGAGCACAAGTGAAATGAGGCTTGTGATGCTGCGGACATGGGTGAGTATCAACGAAAACTACTCCTGAAAGCCCGCAAAAGTCCTATTTATCACCTGATTCTGTCCTCCAAAGTCCTACTTTTGTTCTGTTTTTTTTTTTTTGGGGGGATCCTGCTATTTGCCTATTTTTCACCTGGGTCTGCTTGAAAGCCTGCATTTGGGGTCCAAATCGGAGGAGCCTGCAGCCAGCCCATGGAATTGTGGATGCCAAAAGATGGGTCTGGTGATGTTTGTTTCACACTTACATGTATAGTCGGACTCCCTATTATCGCGGCAACTCTATTATCGCGGCATCGGAAATTCCTTTTTTTTTCGTTGCCAAAACCCCTTCGACTGGCAATTTTATATCCAATTCATCAAGCATTAAGGACTTTCTGCTGATTTGTGTAAAAAAATGACGATTAAAAAATGTTGTCGGGACTTTTAACGATTTTTAATAAATACTCACCGTGTCTGCTAAAAGGTACCGTCTATATTTTAACATGAATCTTTAATGGTGCTCTGTCCATGGAAGTTCCATTGTCTGGTTCCCATTCTACAGCTGCAAATGCAAAATGACGCCGAAGGACGATATTTCCACCGCGAAATCGTAAATACTTTTACGGGATCAAAATAAGGACAGTGCGGTAAAAAAATAAAACGACGCACCGTGTAAAGTGAATGGCGCCCCCAATCGTCAATCAGTAGACTTGTCTCAGTGAATTTTGTCACCTTCGAGGGGGGACAGGGTGTTAAGAAATCATCTTGCAGGGCCTAATCGTCTTTAATCAACTTGAACTTTACAGGGAAAATATCAGACTTTATTCAGGGGATGTTTTGGTCAAACATTAACCATGAATAAAAAAGTTGAAATCATTGTAAAAAACACTTCCCACATACCGCGATAATACAGAGTCTGTACTCCGCCGAGCAATGACGAGCATGTCTATTTTCACAGGCATCGCATGGGAATAAACCAAACCACGTCGGATTTTTTATGTCAGTTTAAAAAAAGCAAGAGTTATACAACACAAAAGACAGGACAATTCGGGAAGGTTAGTGAGCAATCTCTATTCCGATCGGGAAACGTGATATCACCCTGATAAGTACCGCGGTAATACAGCGTCCCACCCTACATGTACCTCATCAAGATCATGTCTAGCACAGTGCGAAACCAAAGAACACCACATTTTGAATTGCCGATTGATATCGGGGATTGTGCTAAGCGATGAGACCCTAATTCGCTCTTGTGACTGTTTTGCACAGCGCCCTCTACTCTCTGTGCTTGGGGATAGCACATTGATATGCTGCCACCATGGACGTAGAGAAATTAAACCTACATGTACATTGTAACCTCATCAAATCCTCTAAAGTCCTCCATTTGCCAAATGGAGGATTTTTGAGGATTTAGGGTCTTTGGAAGTTGAAACATAGGAAGATTTTGCAGGATTGGGGGCATTAGAAGATTCTGCATCTGGATGAAAATGGAGGATCCAGATCATCAGGCCCGATCTGATGCTGGATGATTTCAGAGGATTGAGGTTTACTGGGGTGTTTATTACTAGCCCGGGTTGGACGTCCTAGTCTTCATTGCATTACGACTGACATCCAGGTTCTAAGACCTCTGTGTAATGCGACTCAAAACATACATTGTAAAATAATTTTATTCTTGTTTTACCTTGTGGAAGATGCTAATTTCACGTCTACATGTATGTACATGTACATGTATTCTATGTGTCCTTATCTATGGGAGGGAGGGTTAAGCAATTCCACACACCACGATGGACAAAAAAAATACAGGAAAAACACTCAAAACTAATGTAAAAGACCTTCTATAACCAAAGTATAATTCTCTAAAAAAAAGATTAGTATCTTGATTATGAATAACAAGAAACCAAATTCATGCTAAATGTTGTCATTTTCTATCCATCAATATTAATTAACGGACTAGAGAAAGATGCTAATTAAATATTCAAATTTCGTGCTTACTCCTAGTCCTCCCCCTGCTGCCGTCGGCGGCACGCTGTTAGCCTTGACGTCGTCGCGTGTAGTGATCCATACTAAACTCAGATTTGGAATTGAAATAGTAGGCTTACATGATGGGATACAGAGACTAAGGTAATTGAACATGTATTCTGTGTAAATACCGCGTACTCATGTATGAACTTGTACCAAGTGCAACGATTGGACTACACACCATGACGTCACGTGCAATAAATGCATAACGCATGACATGCAAATGGGGGACGTGACGTATGCTTTTTCAGACGATAGGATTTTCTAAAGTGAGCCAATTTGCATTTTTTTTTCCAAATTAAAAAGGACAATACAACATATTTTTTGTGTATTGGTCTCTATATGGACATATTTGTAGACTGAGACAATAATTTCACCTTTTTTTTTAAAGCGTTCTACTGGGTCTTTAACTTGTGTCAAGGTTGTAGACTGTTTTCATCTGTTTCGCGTACGCCTATTCGTATACGTATCAGTGTACGCGTACGGGAGAAATCGTGGTTTGTCTTTATATTCCATATCTATGGGTTTATTAAAATCACGCATGCGAACTGTGTGCACGCAGCAAGGATACACGTACGCTAGGCATTACGCATACATACGAACTCCGCATTTACAATAACGAATGAAAACAGTCTACATGTACAACTACGGCACAACTTTACTCCTTAACCCCCCCGTCCCATACAATGTACATGTACACAAAAAAAATTTGCTTCACAAACAAGGTAAAAATATTGAAAATATTGATTATAAAATGTTTCGCCCTGTTTTGAGTACTTCATATCTGCAACGTGTAGTGTAGTCTTAGTTCCAAGACGTCCTTAGCGCGGTGCGACGTACAGCGCGCACAGCAGCGCCCTCTAGCTACACACACAGGCACGCCAAGGCCAAATCGCTAAGAACGTCTTCGGTATTTCGCAAGGGAGCGCGCGCGACCTGCTTATGCATAATTTAACAGGCGGGTCAAACGAATAATCGCGCTTGCGCACTGGAGGAAACTCATGTTTAAGTAATAACTTACTAGTCAGTTAACGTTCTGAGCAGAGTGATTCTAGACTGGCAAACAGGATTGAGAAATCTTCGGATTGTTCCAAAAATGTGATCTGGAATATCAGACGTTATCTCTGCCAATTTCAGTCCCAGATGTTCAGCACGATGTAACTGATCAACGGCCAGAGCTTTCAATGGCACGACGACAATAATCAGCACTTTCTCCTGTTTGCATTCGGTTACTTCGTTCATGCATGGAGGTTCCTACCTCCATGGTTCATGGAGGTAGGAAACACCTCCATGCTTCGTTCAAGAAATCTAAGACCAATGGAGCAGCTTGAAAAATTACACTCTTGCCAAATCCCGTTGGTAAATTAACAAACGAATCATGGCCGCGTACAAATTGATGAATGGCACTGATCTGATGACTTTTTAGCTTTCCAAAGCCCAGTTTTTTTTGCTGTAAAATCGATCGCTTGGTCCACGCGGTCAGACATTTTTTCCAACAAACAACGAATGGCTTGGTACTGCGCAGCACGTTCATACGTACGTACACGTAAACCCGACGTGAGTACAGAAACTAGACTAGTGAGTGTTGGCTATTTACATGCAATAATGCAGCTACGTCACACGCGCATGCAAATGCCACACAGTTCTGCTCGCGATTTCGCGAGCAGAACTTGCGAAATTCCCAAGACGGTCTTAGCGATTTGGCCTTGGCGTGTGTGTGTGTAGCGAGAGGGCGCTGTCGGCCGGCCGTGCGCGCTATACGTCGCACCGCTAAGAACGTCTTGGAACCAAGACTACGTGTAGTGCAGTGAGGGGGTTCACATTTGCGCTAGGGTGTTTACCAAAAACCCCTGGAGGATTGTGCAGGATTCAGACAGTGGTCCCCATGATTAGAGGATTTTGGAGGATTCAGATTATATTTTAGCTTTAACACTTTGAAATTGGAAGATATTGGATGATAGAACGAGGATGTAAGTACATGTAGACACTGGGAACAATGTTACCAGGCGTATTGTTTTTGGCATGGTAAGATGGCAGATGGTGGCTTCAGCTCTACACGTATGTCAGGCGTGTGATTTCAGGATTTTTGGTAAGACGTCTTATAGATTTCCGGAAGATTTTTTGGTCCTTACATTTTTTATCATTCCAAGATGACCTCTGAAATCTGAAACAGTCTCTTTTAGTTATGATGACGCAATGGTTTTGCAATTTTAAACAATATCTTCTAGTAGAAAATGCAGTTTTTGTGTGCATTTTTCACGAACGCCGTACAAATGCCTCTGAATCTTTCCTGGATTTTTCATTTGCCTTCAATCTCACCCCTGCCATGGACATAATGCGAGTCCAGGGGCGGGTTGCAATACTACAGTCTTAGCCGGCTGGCTTAGCCAGTTAGTTATTAGCCGGCTATCGCTCTTAAGACGGTCTTGGATAAGACGTTACACTTAGCCCATTGCAAAAAGCCGATCTTTACTAAGCCTTCAGGGAGTAATGATTTACGAACAAATGCTCCATGGTTACAATGGTACGGCACACGGTGGCGCGCTTTGCAAATAAATCTGTCAATCGCAAGATTGTTCGTCAAGGAAATCTGTATTTACGATACAACTCTATGTCGTCATATTTATCTAAATAAAGAGTCCAATTTATCCCGAAAAATCATCTCTCGACGCAGTGCTCTTCTATGTAAATCATTAATAACTAGGCCTATCTACTGAAAAGCCATTCTTGGGAGCGATTCAAGAGTAGAATTTTCAATGTCAATTACATATAATAGAAGAAAATCATGCGCAGCTAAACTTATAGACCACCTTAAGCCAGCCCAACCCAGGCTAACTACTTTAAGACTGTCTAAACACTTAGACCGTGTCATTGCAATGATAGCCAGAGCTTTAAGACCAGCTAACGTGCATAGACAGCTTTAAGACCGCTTATTGCAATCCACCCCAGGTTATCGAATTGGTTCTGACATCGGAAAAAAATGTCAAGGCATAAACCTCACGTGTCAAAAATTTGGCCCCCCCCCCCCCCCCCCCCCCCAAGAATAACATTACCTTGTTTTTGTACAGCTTGCCACCCTTATCCTACATGTAGTTTTATTCACGGCAGTCACAAGTGAATTATTCAATGTTATTTAACCCTTTTCATACCAATGTCGAGTTTACTCGACAGGCTGCAGCATCCCATGCTACTTACCTACATGTACAATGTACATGTATGTCAAGTTTACTGAACAAGGAAACTACATTTAGAGCATCCAAACAACAGATTATATACATTGTATTCACTTTCTTTGAGTTTAGGCTTTTTCCTAATTTTTGCAATATACATGTAGGAAAGAGTAATTTTCACGGAACAAACTTTATACACGCCATTTTCTTTTTCAATCAACTCTTGAGGGTGAAATCTTTGGTTGAAAATACAACAATACGGCAAGCAGTCAGCTGCTTTTTCTGCTTGAGTGTTTTGCACTTGTCGGAACAAAAAATGCAGTACTGAGGGAAGATACGCCAATAAACATTGTGGTAATAAAAGGCTTATTTTTCTTCCAATGATTTATAGTATCGAGCGTTACCATTGAATCCTCCGTGCTGGATCCCGGGGAGAGCAGCACAAACGACGAAGTGATGGCTTCCGAGGGATCCCAACGGCTGGAACACGAACAGCGGCACGTGGCCAGGCGGAGACGAGACAACGTCATGGAAAACATAAAGAACCAGCGTATGTCAATGTTTGCTATTCCTTCAACCCTAACGTCTTAGGCATTCATTTGGGGTTGGGCTGTTCATTTTCTGAATAATTTACTATTGGATTATTCGAAACTGGGTTTGATCGAATATGCGATGCTCACCTATCAAGTTTTTCACGCGTCAGCTGCAATTGCATGCCGCGCCGGTAAAACGTTACACGCAAAGCATGCCGGTGTTTTACGTGTGGCTATCGATATTATGGACTGCCCGATCAACAATGTTCTTTTAAAATAGTCGTACCTGTACAAATGTTCAAATGGGACAGCTCTGATTTGGGGTAAAGTACAATATACTATGAATACTACATAATTTCTAATATGCCAATGTAGTAAGAGTACTGCATTATATAGTTTACTACAGTGTTCTCCACGAGGGGTTTTAGCAGGGCGGGCCGCCCTGCCAAAATTGTATGCCGCCCCGCTAAAGTTTTACCGCCCCGCTAAAATGTTCACCGCCCTGCTATTTTTTTTCCGTTGGATTTTCCCCCATTCTACACCGTCTTCACAGTTTATCGAAGTACGATGAAGTTTACAGCACTGTGGAACGAACATGAAGAGTTTGCCAGCATTAACATTCAGCAGTATTGCAGTAGCGTTTATAGTATAGTAATCGAACAGATCTGGACGAAACGTACGCAACACACTGCCAAAAATGATTTTCTAGGGAGTGAGACAAGAAAAGTTGTCTTGAAATAAGATAATTTTCTCATTTTAAGAAAACCATTTTTGGCAGTGCATATTATGCATTCACATCATAAAACTACATGTATACAGACTGGTTCCAATCTCCCTGGTAATATCATTTTCACTTTGTCGCGTCGAGAACCAGTTTACCTAAATTACAATGTTCCGTAACACTTGAGGGCGTCTTTTTCTCTCGGGAAAATACATTATCCACGCGCGCTGTGCCCACGTGCATGTTTAGCTCACCGGCCGGCCGGCTTAACCCCCTAAAAATCTTGCCTTCATTTCAAGTTGTAAACACGAGCAAATTTGATTCAAAGAGTCAGAAGAAAGTTGCCAGGAAATGCCTCAGATTGCACCACAGAGCATCTAGAATCCAACATTTCCCGGGGCCCTTAAGCGGGCCCCGGACCCCACGTCGTAAGGGCTTCGCGCTCGCATTGTGTCTGCCGCCCTGCTAAAATGTTAGGCCGTGGAGAACACTGTTACTACAGTAGTATTCTGTAGCTTTAGGTGGGGTTAGGGTTTAAGAAAGCAGGGCTTGCAGGCCAATTAATAGAATTTGTGATTGTGTGGGTAGGGGATAGGAAGAGACGTGTATATTTGTGGTGAACAAAACATTTTATAAATGTCTTCAAACAACTGCCCTGTACGCAGGATTTTGATGGTTGGGGTGAGGGGGAGATTGAAATTTGCATGAGCAAATCTTATTTATCTTCATGATCTTATGTAGAATTGTCATTACAAATGCCTCATGCATAGTTTTTCTGTTTCAGCGAATATATTTTTCATGGGGGGGGGGGGGGGGGGGGGGTAGGGGTGTGGGGGTAGGGGTGTGGGGGTAGGGGGTAGGGGGGGTAGGGGTGTGGGGGTAGGGGTGTGGGGGTAGGGGTGTGGGGGTAGGGGGGTAGGGGTGTGGGGGTAGGGGTGTGGGGGTAGGGGTGTGGGGGTAGGGGTGTGGGGGTAGGGGTGTGGGGGTAGGGGTGTGGGGGTAGGGGTGTGGGGGTAGGGGTGTGGGGGTAGGGGTGTGGGGGTAGGGGTGTGGGGGTAGGGGTGTGGGGGTAGGGGTGTGGGAGTAGGGATAGGGGTGTGGGGTAGGGGTGTGGGGGAGGGGGAGGGGGTACTGAAGTTTTTAAGCAGTTGTCCAAACAAAATATGCATGATGAAGCTTGCATACATGTATTTTTCTTTTACAATTGTTTGTCCTGTATAATAAGAGTGCGCCACCTACATGTATACTCTCATTCAAATGTGGATTAAATGTGCAGTTAGCAGACATGCCAAGTAGTACGATTTTGCCGTATTTCGTACGGGAAATCCTTGAAAATACGGGAATACGATTTTGACCCTAAAAAATACGAATCTTGTCCGTCTTGAAAAATAAATTTAAAAATGCCGTAAAACGACTGCAAGCGGAGAATATGAAAGTACCTCGAACTTTTTCTAGCCTGAATACGATGTCTGGACTGTATGTATACATCTTGCGTATACCGTAATTTCTGGAATATTGGCCGCGGCGTATACATTGCTTTTCACCGCGAAAAATGTTGCTGAGGCTTATATTCTGGGCGGCTTATTCTCCAACACTTAAAGAATAAACCCGCGAACTATCCATTATATTCGAACACAATTTCCGGGTCGAGTCGGCACCACAATCATGAGTCATCGTTTTCGTTGATAAAATGCACTCCAGTACCCCAGCGGCACGCGAATTTTCCCCCCCTCCAAACTTTGCGGGTACATTGCCGTTTGTGATCCACTTTGTGATGACTTGCCGACTCCATGAAAGATATCGTGCGACTCTGCAAAGAAGCCTACATGTATTCTATATACATGTACATTGCGCCGCCGCGCCGCCACGGTCGGCTGTTTCGTTGTTCAGTTGAATTGGCCTACAAGCTTATACGATAGCTCGTGGACGTCGACAAGTTTCATGCCCGCTTTCTGAGTAAAGTGGCTGGTACTAGGCGAATGCGCAGACAGATGGTCAAACAGTTTGTTTACCAGCGATTCAATGCAACGGTTAACATGAATATTTAAATTTATGCAAATGTTACTCCGCCCCAATGCTTGCCTGTATGTAATGTGTACATGTACACATTACATACAGCTAGCTACAGTTGATCGGAGTCGGAAGGATTAACCCTTAACATGAGCCGCCATATCTTTCAAAGTGCAAAAATGCAACTGCATTGTATAACAGTACCACCACCAGCACTACTAGAAAACCATAGACAATTAATGTAAGTGATACTTGGAGCTAAAAGTGCAAGCAATAGTTCATGATGGAATGAATTATAATAGGGTATATTATTGTAAACATCATGCACTTGATAACTGAGTATGCTTAAGTCCTACACTGGTATTGCAGCCAGTAAAATTGCTTTTTGTATGTATACGTACCTGCATTGTTATGCACCATTATGTGAGTGTACAATGACCGTTTTTGAAAATACAGTTTTTTTGAAAAAAATACAGTTTTTAGGTTGTCAGAATACAGTTTTGGGATTTTCAAAGTTGGCATGTCTGAGTTAGGCAATTATACATAGCACTTTAATGATTAAGTTTGACCCAAGTTAGTCAAGTGCTATATAACTTCACCACGTTCAAATGTGAAACTTCTCTATTATGTTGTGACTTTGGAATTTATACCTGAACCTCACTTGTTTTTGTTTTTTAAGTACGTGCCAGGTATCATTCTAAACCTGTGTGGTTGCTTGAAGCCCGAAGATAAAATAGTTCGTAAACAGTTTTCAAATCTCAGTTCACAAGATACTGAAAGATTGTGTCTACATTGGTACAAAAATAGTCCAGTCAAGGGGATGCTTATTGATTGTTTTTTTTCCCCTAGCCTTGTTGGCGTCAAGCTTGATGGTGGATAAGCTGGATATAATGAACAGCACTATTTGCTCTGAGCCCTGCGGGTAAGTCTCATTGGACAAATTACATTGCGTTTAAAGATAAGGGAGGACACCAATATTATTTGTCCCATTCCCACGCGTGCGGGCGTGTTCCTTACCGTTCTTCACGGTAGGCAATAAAACTGAACAAAAGGACCGTTCTCACGCGGTGGAACGGGGGGAAATCTGGCCCACTGGGCAGGCAGAAACGCCCCATTGTACTGTGCTTTTGTTATGTTAAGTAGCCGTTCCGACGCGTGCGGAACGCGAGCAGCATCAAAGTTATGCGATCTCTTGATCAACACGGATTTATTTTTTAAAGGAATTAAACCAAACTTCTTTCTGAATCTACAGAGGTTGTTTTGCCTTTTTATTTAGTTGTGCTGAGCACTCCTCTAAAAAGTTAATAACAAGCTCCGATATGATCTCCGGCTTTAGCTATTTGACGTAAAATGAACGCGGTTCAAAAACAAGTCATTTTATATTCCCTAGTTTTGAAAGTATTTTCGTCAGGTTTACTGCACGATTGCTGCCATCGGAGTAGTACGACCCTTTCTCTGTTCCGTAAATTAATTTAAAAAAATGTATACAATATAAAAATAAGTTCATTCATCACGCGCAGAAAAATCACTAAAGTACACAGTGAAAGCAAACCAAGATTACATTTTTTTAACACAGTGAGACTTTTTTTCGAAGCTATATTCATGCATCTACTGTCATGACTGTAAGTATGTTCTGATTATTGCTTTACTGATTGACAGAAAGATTTTTTTCTGAAGAATGCCTCAATTGATTTTGAAACGTCTAAACTTTTAGGCAATGTAGATATTTCGTTGGGCCTAAATGTTCCAGACAGAATCCAGAAGACTATTAATAAGATTTTAATCCAATGCCCATATATTCATTTCAATGTCACTTTCATTTCTGTACTCTGAAAAGATATATTTAGGCAACAGGAATAAGCACAAGAGGTGTAAAAATCGTATAAAAACAACAAACGCAAGTCAGGCGTAAAAAGTGGTAAGCAATAAGGCGAAATGAGAAATAAAACATGCTTCTTATTAGGGGCCGCCTGGATTTGTTTTTTAATATTTACTTGTGAAAAATTTGGTGAAAAAAGCCCAAAATGTAAACCGATCCATTGGAAAATAAAATATTTGCGTGTCAGAAGTTCTAAAACCACTGTAAACATGTTCGATTCTCTTGTCCAACATGTCTTTTTCATTTTTTGGCGAGCTGCGAAGCAGATGCAAGCCTATGTAATACCAATTTCTGTGGGGTGTGGGTGGGAGATTTGGGGATGGGGGATGTGGGAGATTTTTAATATGAGAATTTGTTTTCGTCATAATAACAAGGAAAATCTTTTATACGGCGATATAAATCATATCAAATTAGGTGTTGAAATGTACAAGTTGGAACCCTAAGCAGAACACTTTTCATTATTTTTTTTCAGAATTGAAGACAATGATAAATCGGGAAAAATATTTACGCAAACTTATGGTGCCAAAGCAAATTACATTGTACTTGGTACAATCTACAAGTAACCCCAGTTGCCCCCCCCCTGAAAATTTCGCAAATGCAGAAAATAATTGTATTATAAAGAAAAAACCCTTACCCCCCCCCCCCCCCCCCCCCCCTGGTCCGTGGCACCAGCTGTATAGCTCCAACACACCGTCCCGCACGGCACCGCGAAGGGCCAGAGAAGCGCCTGGGGATCGACGGAGCGTATGACCGTACGACTACCAGCCCCCAGCAGCGGCCGCTGCATTATGGGCATACGTGTACAAAGACGTGCACGCCTTCGGTGCGTGATATCCATGAGTGAATTGGTTCCTACCTGGTTGTCACGGCTATTTAATGCGTCACATAACAGCAAAAGCCACGATGAAATCTTGAATCAGCTTGCACCCTATACCAACTTGACCCGCGACTTAAACAGCCGCGGTACACACCTGGTACTTTTCCACAAGTGTTGCAAGTTGCAATATAAGCATTGGGAAAATCCCGTCACGTGCAACGTACGTGACACAATACTCGATGAGTACACGTTACTCGATGTATCCATGCGACAGAACTGCCATGGCAACATAACTGAAGAATTACGATTGAAGCCAATGTTACCAGCTGAATTTTTGTCAACCACATTTTCCTGGGAATATTTATGGAATTTTGACAAATATAGGCCTACTATAACTGTTTTGAAAATAGGCCTACATCCGAGCAGTGTATAGGCCCTAAACCCCCACCTAAGAAGGAAAAACCCGCCTTGTTTTGACGAAAACTTTATAAAATGCAGGATCAAAAAGAAATTGTCATCCTCTCGCAAATAAAAAACGAAACAAAACAAAACAAAACATTGGGGGGGGGGGGCAATGGGCTGTATATAACGACCCTGGGCGGCAATCAGCGTAGTGCAATTAATCCCTTCAAATTCTTATTTTACCCTAAATCCCTCATTGGTTAGTCGTCAAAATAATTGCACCAGCTTGTTGATTCAAAACAAAATACCATTAAAAATTTCCCGCCATTCAGAAAAAAAAAAATTTTTTCCGATGTTTACAGGAAATATCGCTGAAATTCCTCAGCCATTTTTGGCACGGGCAGTTTTTGTTCTAGTCTTGTTCTCTACCCCATAAAGCAACACTTATTGATATGAATTATGCATTTATATTTGACGACAGTTCCGGGGCCATCGGCACACACAAAATATGGGGAAATAATCAACGATGCAGCGGGATTTTCCTCTGGAATTCACATTTGTGCCAAGTTCACATGCCGACTCGAATACGTTTCTTCCACCCACATGTTTAAAAGTCCCCCGGCAAAAAAAATAAAATAAATTCATTTCCAAGCTTCACACAGATGCCTCTTCACCTTGATGTACCTGCAAAAGAAATGAAAACATGTTTAAGACGATCGTGTTGTATTAAACTGTACAACGAATTCTTCTTTAGCAACATTTCTCTACACTGTTGGCCTCAATTATGAACATGCTTCTATGTACAACGGATACTTCTTGGCACATACCGCCGTTCAGTGGGGCCAAGGTGTTCACACAATGGCAGCTCACGCACCGTGACCGCGCTATTGTATTGATGTAAATCAGGAACGCAGGGCCCGTGCGCATTAAGAACAATGGGGCGTTCCTTCCCGTCCGCACGCGTGGGAACGGGAAGAATAATATTGGTGTCCTCCCTAAATGCCCTGGATTTCTAACATCCAAAGATTGATTCAAGTTCAGCATCCCAGGATACCCTCGATGAAGTAGAGGGTTCCTGGGAACGGAAAGAAAGTTTGGTAGTGGAGTAAAGTACAGAGAGTTGAACAAACTGGCTGTTTTCAGAATCACCATAGCCAAGACAGATAAAGTTCAACACCACTCAAAACCTTGGTGCTGCTCCTTTTTAGAGCTACATGTAGTGATGGGATTTAAATCCGGATTTTTTTAACATTCGCTTTGAATTCCACTATTGAGTTTCTATTTTGGAAACCGGATATTCAAAAGCAACCTTAAAAAAATTAAGCCTTCCATTTTTTGTGAAACGGGCTGAAAGAAACAACTGGAACATCCTCCAATTTGCTCCATGGTCTCTGATTGTAACTGCATTCACTCGCTAGTGGTCTTCTTGGTATATGAATAGCTTGCCCATCCATTTGTATTCAACACATTACAGCTCTGGAGTGTTTTTTGTAAAAGCCCCAGTGGTCACTGAATCCTGCAAACTACATCCAGTCATTGGGAGGGCTTTTAATGTGGCACCTCACTCGTCACATTTTTGTTGGCATGCCTTTGACCTGTAGATGGTGAAATCAGATAACCGCTATTCGGTTTGAATAAAATTAGGATAACTGGATTTTGAAAACCCTGATTTCTCCCACTACTATTCAGAGCCAGCATCTTATCAATACATTGAGGAATCTTGTATGGGTACCTGAACCCATCAACAAGGAAGATCCATGTTCACCAAAGTGGTAGATGAGTTTTGGGGTCATTCTATAAATTTGGGGTCCAAAAGTGTGACATTTTTTGGTGTCCCTGTTACACATGACCTGTGTAATTTCACATCAAGTATCATTCAAATTGACTTCACACTATTTTGTACTTGTTTGGCAGGTACGTAGTTTGCTGTACACAATCACTCTTGGAGATAGAAGGCATTATAGAATGTGTCCTGAAATGCAAAAGCACGTACATGTCAGATGTAACAGGGACACCAAAATTGGACCCCTAATTTATAGAATGACCCTTTTCCACACTGACACATGTGGTTACAAAAGTGTGACATTTAGAGGGAACCAAGAGCAGGAGTCACAATATATCAAGTCATTTGCCATGGTTTCTCTTTCTCGACATCCCATATCCTTGTATTAATTGCTATTTAAAAAAACTCAAAAGTGGTGTCAAAATAGTGCGCTCGGTTGGTCAAAAGTATGGCCCATTGAAATGAATCGATTTCTCCCTGCAGACAAGATGGCAGCTACCACTATGAAATATCAGTGCCGGCTTTCCTACCAATCATGAGACTTACCATCGAGATCAAGTAAGT
This sequence comes from Hippasteria phrygiana, assembly GCA_037893225.1. Classification (NCBI taxonomy): domain Eukaryota; kingdom Metazoa; phylum Echinodermata; class Asteroidea; order Valvatida; family Goniasteridae; genus Hippasteria; species Hippasteria phrygiana. Next base: position 89,038 of record JAZGUH010000815.1, on the reverse strand, counting down.
TGACTGTACCGGCTTACATGAACATCCCAGAGTTCTTAGCAGTGCACTCGTGTGAACAACATTAGATGAGAATATACTCAATGAAATTGTTCACATGAAATATGCAGTGTTGTACATATTATGTACAATGTACTATTGGTATTAGGGGTGTGCGTTTACGGGTAGTAAAAAGAACCGGGTACCCGATTGAAACAAAATACGGGTACCCGGGTACCCGTTAAAGAAACCTAACCCAAAACTTCCAATCCCGTATTTTTGTAATAATGTCTTTCTTTGAGATTTAAAAAGTCTGATTTCAGACAAAAATCTGAAAAATCTCTTGCCTGTCCAGTAAACATGATCACAAGCTTCTCTGCCTTTGCATGTGCCGGCACGTGCATGCGCTGGCATATCACAAAAGACGGTTGTCTGGAAGCTTTATACAGTTGTATTTATTGTGGATTGAGGCATGCTAATATCTCGTTGAGACTCTTAACCATGTCCAGACTACAAAAACTATGACTGGTAAATTCCCTTTATTGTCAACTTTCGTGAGTGTCATAAACGTGAAATCTGTGCTGGTTTCCCAGGTAGTCGGGTTTTATTTTTTGAAAATTCCGGACAAATAACATTTAAAACCTTTCCTTTTTCATTGTCTGGGAAGTTACTATGCGATAATGTAAAGTTGTACGGGTACTCGATTCCATAATCTGGAACCGGTTCCTGACATGAACAGTCGGGCACTCGGGTACCCGGTTCTGATACACACCCCTAATTTGTAGTCATCTCCGGGTTTGAGGCTGAGGTAATGGAGAAATAAATGCGAGTTGACGTCAAATTCAAGTGAGATTTGGCAAGAATACAAACTTCTCGGCACACGCTATACTTGTTACAATGTGTGCGGCATAGTCTTATATGAAAATATTTTGTTTTCTGGGCCGAGTTTCCCAAATTATAATAATGTGGTCTACTGATGAAAAATGCATTTCATGTTTGCAACATTAAAATTTTTTTTTAAATAAGTGACCAAATTTACAATGAAAATTGGACCTAAACCATGTCAACATTCACTAAAATAAGTGATAGAAAAGTGGATGTGAAGTCTGGAGCCTTGCACATTTATAGGTCTATAGGTGTGCAAATTGGGATAATTTCTTTGGTATCTATTGAAGATTTATCCTCCATTTAGATTTGGACCCAAGAAAATCGTAAGGGTGTTAGAGCTGGCAACCTAAAATGTGGCCAATCCCACCACCTCTGTTGTAGCCCTTTACCTAGAGTGGCTTTTAGCCTTGTTTTTGGTGACTTCCATAAAAAGAAGCCACAAAAAATAGAATGAATGGCCGCTTCCATATCTGAAAAACCAGACTCGTGTTAGGACTTGACTTGAACCCTCTCTCTCTCCAGTCCAGACTTTACCCTGGAGTCTAACATGCTCTTTTAATGTCTTTTGAAGTTAGGCACACATCTGGACTTGCTGTGTTCAGGCTTGATTTCAATACAGTTATGATATTATTGGAAAGTACATGTACCTTTGAATTTAGCATCCAGTCTGCGTTCGGGTCAGGATTCTAGTCGGTCCAGATTTGTCAATCCAGAATATATTTGATAAAAAAACAGATAAAAGCATAAATTTGGCTTCTGAGAATAATGCTGTCTGTCCCAGCATGGTGCATGTATTGTGGGACTACATGTACATGTCATTAAAATGCTGGAAACATGCCTTTTCTTTGTGATTATAATATTATTGTTGCTTGGTTTGGCCCCCCCCCCAAAAAAAAAAAAAAAAAAAAAAAAAACCCAAAATTGGAAAAGTTCTGAGCATGTGCATTACTGGTGAGAACAACGGAAAAGCGTCATTCTATAAATTTGGGGTCCAAAAGTGTGACATTTTTTGGTGTCCCTGAAACATATGACCTGTGTAATTTCCCATCAAGTATGTATCATTAAAATTCACTTCACACTATTTTGTACTTGTTTGGCAGGTACCTTGCTTTACACAATCACTCTTGGAGATAGAAGGCATTCAAGAATGTGTCCTGAATTGTCAGATGTAACAGGGATAGCAAAATTGGACCCTAAATTTATGGAATTGACCCAAAAGGTCCCATTTCATGGCACTGCTGAACGATTAGCGAAAACGTTGTGCTAGCTATAAAAGGAAAAAAAGGAAAAATAAACTGCTAACTTAGCACTACCTAACGGCCAAGTCATGGTAACTCTGGTAACGTGCATGGATATTTCTACTGTTGCGTATCAGTGTTAGGCAAATTTTGCTCGCAGCGGCAGTGAGTATTTTGCTGTGCTTACTGCTTATGGTCTCTATGAAATGGGTGTGTGCTTGGCAGTGTCATGATATTGGCCCACAGGAAGCCGCAATGGGGATACAAATTATTAGGCCCCCCAAAAATAGTTGTGTTGCCCTCTGTGACCGACCCTAAAAGTCACAAAAGACAGGTATTTTTATTTTTTTAAAGAAATTTTCAAAATATCGACTTTTCCCGCACAAAATGAACAAGTTTTATTAAAATAATTGTCTTTCAATACAGCTACGACAGCACAATCGTGCATTTTGGCATGAATCTTAATTTTAAATAAGCTTACTGACCACCCTCCGTCCCGATTTTTCTCATTTGAGGGCAACAATTTTGTTTTTTGCCTCATTATACAGTATCAACATAAAACAAGAAAAACAGAGTAGGTAATAATATTTGGCTTGTTAACACAAAATGGGCATAAAGTAACAACATTTGAAAATCAAGATTATGGTGTTTCCTGAAAGTTCAGGTTAAAAGCTTAAATCTGATATACAGGTATTGTGTGTTGTGGGAAATCTCATTCCTTGCCCCCGATACAACCTTTCAAAGTTATCAGAGTCTCAACCCCTTGTTATGAGAAAATTAAGCTCAAAGTTTGTGATCTGTGCACACTTTCGCCCAAATTCATAAAAGAAATCCCCAAAAAAATACTTTCAGAAAAGATTCAGTTTAAAAACTTTGGGATGTGATAGAATAGGATTTTTCAAATATATAGTTGTTAAAATCCCCAAATTTACTTTTCAGTGAAATTTTTTTGTTTCTGCTTGTAATTCAGAAAGCCACAGTGCGACTTTACGCTCATTCTGTGCTGGCAGGTCACATATTCACAAAATCAAATTAAACATTAATATTATCTGTCCCGTCTTGTGTTGTTTAGCACAACGGAAGCTACCCGAGTATGGCAATGCCAGCCCAACCTCAAGATGCAGTGCCCAGAAGTGGAGGACATGTCTCCCCCTGACGACCCCACCCCCCGTGAGGTATTGTGGAATACATACACTCCAACTAGGGGTGTACATTTACGAGTAGTACGGGAATCAGTTAACCGACTAAAAAAAAGCAAGGGTTCCCGGGTACCCATTAAATATAGCCAATCCGAAAAATTATATCTCGGAAATTGCTGTTCTATATTGTCCTCATGTTAACACTGCCATATCAATGCAGCAAGATGCAAGTGTGTAGCTTTACGGTGTAAATTGCATTTTCGCTGTTTTGTTTTTCCATGTACATGTACCCTGGTTTTCATTAAAAAAATCCCCACAAATGACATTCAAAAACTTTCTTTTTCATTGTCTGAGAAATTACTACATGTAAGTGAATGATATGTTAATTCGGTTACGGTATGGCCGCGAGAGGCAAGCTCTACATGTACTTGCGCACGCCGTCCGCACAAGTAGTCATAGCAGCATTTTGACATCTTTAGTGAACAGTGATAACGACTCGAATCAAGTCTGTCTGTTCTGTTGTCATCTCCGTGTCTGTAAACGTTTGTATCCCCTCGTGCTGAGCTTGGCAATTACTTTTGGATCTTAAACTGGTTAAGCTCATCAATGGGCACTTTTCCGAATGGTTTAAATGCCCCTTCAACACGGAAATCATCTGATCATCTGACGTACCGCAAGGTACGTTTAGGGATTGCTGTTGACTTTAAATTTGCAGTTTTACAAAGACAGTTTTTAGAGCCTGTTACTCAAAGGTGACTTAATTTTGTTGGTTTGGTGACATGCTCATACAACACCAAACTGGTCATTATGTTGTCCTTTCCAACACAGACCTACTTTTCTGATTTCAGGGAACGTCGCATACATGGAGCATACCTGTGGGGTATTATGTCAATTCCACCTTCACATTCCGTGTCACGTCAATGCAGGAGGTAAGTACCTCACTGAGGAGATTGATAGATAATCAGTCATGTTTCTGTTTAAAGGCACTCATTGCCCTGAAATCCCCAAATTGCATCTCTACATGTACTGCCAAGGGCCGAGTGTAAAAATTCCACCATTCTGTGTGATGTTTACGGAGAAATGTGGAATAAAACAAAATATTGACATCTGGACATTGAGACTGGCACCGCACACGGTGTATACAACTATAAAGTGCGGGAGACGAGAGCACCACTATGAATTTTCCAATTTTCCAACGGACTGAGTTTCCGAACCAAACTGGCATCCTAGAAATGATTTTCATCAATGATTGTTAGCCAGCTGCACTTTTTGAAGTGATGGCCGTGTCCTTGATTACGTGTATATACTGTTTAATGATCTTTCCAACCGTACAGGTAGCAATTTTAGGACGAATGCTTTGTGTAGCCGAATTTGGCTACAGTCCCAAATCCTCCACCCTGAGGGGTTTAGTGTTAATCGTTTCCCTACTGTTGTATATTTACAATGTCTGTCTTGTACCAAGATGCACTGCTCTGCCGATACTTGTCGTGGTGCCAAATGTTCACACCATAAGATATGTCTCTCAGTAGACTCAAACTTGGACTTGACACTGAGTCATAGTTCCGAGTCTTGAGTGTTGATTCTGAATGCGAGTAATGAGGATGGGGTTGAGTCAGAGCCACAGGCTGTTTGTAACCCCTGGCACCACAAAAAATGGCATGGTGTAAAATCTGAAAATATAGACCATTCCTTTCAAATGCATGTTATCGGCTTGAATTTCATGTATTGTGTTGCTGTGTAGTTTGTACCCATTCTCCCGTGACCATTTAAGTTGCTAAAACCTTGCGTCCAGATATTATTGATGGAATGTCTGGATGCCAGGCTCTCACTGAAAGGTCTGTGCAGCCGAGCGAAACGCAACCGATAGGGGCAACACTGAATAGAGAGGTGTGCTATTCATCGCACTTGGACCCCCCCCCCCCCCTCCCCACTTGTGTGAATGAAAGCTTTATTTGAAAAAGCTCCATCTATTCATTACACTCCCATTCCAGAACAATATAGTTGAATAATAAATGGATTGTGTATGAGCAGGAATGCGACTATTCACGTCAACTGGTCAAGGTGTCTTGCGTCACACTGCGACTATGGCCATTGTCCAGCAACAAGTTTTGAGAAAATGTGTGAACCGTGCAAACTACCCTAAGTGCACAGCACAATATGCCACCCCCTCTTCTTTGTTTTGGTTGTAAAACTGTGGTTTGTCCAAAGGGGGTTTGTCCACACGTCTGCTCATTGAGAAGATGGAATTTGCGTTAGGGATTTTTTGCCCCTGTAAGCTAAGGCTGTTCGATATCCATTTATTTAGATACCGAAATATCGGCAAAAAAATATCGCGATATTCGATATTATCGTGATGACGTCACTTTTTCCTTACCGGAAAAAGAATTTAAAAAAATACATGATATAAATCACGGATGAATACAAAAATACATGATGGAAATCACCACGGCATCATGAGATCGGGGTTGGTGCGGATCGATTTTAATCGGGGGCCGACCACCGAGATCGCGAATCGGGCCGGGGCCGGCAAGATCGGGGGACCGGGTTGACAAGGCTTCACTCGTTGAGTAAAGTTGGAGTACTACGACATTTACCTTCAGTTGGCTTCTTTTGCGGCACTTCAGAAAGACTAACGTTTGTTTCTATTTCGGCATTGTTGATTAGTAACGTCAAATAATTAATACCATGGACGCCTACAATATCACACGTGAGCTGTCAAAAAAACATCGTATGATTGTATGTCTTCTTGTGAATTGTGTACCCGCGCACACAAGATCAAGATAGACAGACATTGTACATGTACATTGTACAACGCATGCGCCGCACGTGTTTGTGTTTGTGTTTGTCTTTTGTCAAGGCGAATTTCACTTCGCGTTGCGCGTGCACTAGCACTTTACACTGGGAATAAGACGGTGGCATTCAGTGCGGTTGCTTGCACTTGATCAAGGCTAGCAACAAAGCAACGCGCACGCGCAGATGCGCTTTAGGGGTTGGAGTTATTGAAGCAATTGCTCTAACCCCCTACGTCTTAGTAGCCTTTTCTCAAGGCGAATTTCGCTTCATGTTGCACGTGCCCATGCATTGTACACTGGGAATAATACGGTAGAGCATTTAGTGCGGTTGTTTGCACTTGACCAAGACTACACCCACGATGGAATGCGTGCACGCGACGCACACATGTGCGCTATATAATGAACGGTGCGGAGTTTTGTCGGGGTTTAGAAAACGAACTAAGAAACAACACATTTTAGTACATAATGTATTTTTGTATTCCTCCATTGTAAATCATACGTTACATGTACATGTATGTACTATTCTACCGTCAAATTTATTGGAAATAACTGGAATTTCGAACAAGGTAATCTGGAGTCTTAGATAAATCTTGAACGCTGCGATCGAAAAGCAATATCGCGATATTCTTCGGTATATCGAATTCCCCGATATTCCGGTGTTTTTTAAAGGGGCCGATACGATTTTCGATATGAAAAATATATCGAAATATCGGGAAATATCGTCATATCGAACAGCCTTACTGTAAGCGCCTCAAATCCCTGGGTTATTTAGTACTATATAAATGCAGTTATTACATTATCAAGTATTTAGAGGCAGTCGTATACCATACCATGTTATTTGGCTGAAACACGGTCACGTGGGATTCACTAATATACATGTAGGCTAGTGCATGAAATTTGCATCAGCGTGAACTAAATGCGCGTCAAGACATCTCACGAGCGTAAGTTCCGGAGTACAGTGCCTGATCAGGCACTATACTCGAAATGTTTGACTGGTTACAAAATACAGCGCCCTCAACTACAACTTCCATGGATGTGTGGTATTATTCATAATCTCTAAGCGTATTGTGAACAGCAACTCAAACACTGAATCCAGGGAAACTAAAAGCATTCCTTTAATTGTTGAATTACTTATTGTTGAATTGCACTTGTGACCCCATTTCCAGTCCATTGCCAGAGATTTCCTTGCAGATAACCTAGCAATGGAATGTTAAGGAGGGGGTCTTTTAAACCTCAAAATGAAGTGTTACTTGATCATGTCGGAATGGACCCAGAGCTGGCGACAAGCTGCTCTTATGTCAATTTACTATGCCTCTTTATCTTATCTATGAGCTATTTTTAACTTAAAAGAGTAGTAAGTCCTTGTGCATCCTAAAGCCTGATGGGTGTATACATCCATGTTTGTGCACAATTCTATGGAAAGCTCAAAATCCATAGTTAGCCTAAAAACAAACAAACAAACAACATAAAAACATACTTTTTCATACTTCTATTGTGTATCCTGCCAGGCATTCTTTTCCAAGATGAACGCCCCTTTTTCAAGATGGCTTCTGCTGACAGTGGAGTACACAAATCGATTTAAAACATGCAATACATGTAGATTGACTGGGAAGAATTTCCATTTTTTGTGAGATTTTGTTTTAAAAAGACGTCAGCCAAAGCCAAGACCAAGGAAAGCATGCAGCCTCCAAAAAGGAAGCAGACAGGGAAATTGAACTTTTTGTTAACATGAACTTACATTGTACATGTACAATAGCACTTAATCCTCATTTCCAATGTTTGCTACTTTACACCTTTTTCGTGGGAATAGGTCACATTTGGTGTCATTTTGCATAGTTTTCTGTTGCAGGCATTCAAGCATTCCTACACTGCCAAAAATGATTTTCTTAATTTCTTAATATAAGTAAATATTTCTTATTTCAAGAAAAATCTTCTTGTCTCACTCCCTAGAAAACTTTTCTAGGGAGTGAGACAAGAAAAGTTGTCTTGAAATAAGAAAGTTTTCTCATTTTAAGAAAACCCTTTTTGGCAGTGTACTTTTCCTACTTTTTCCTAATTTTGTTTACCTTGCTCCTACTTTTCCTACTTTCTTCTTGAAATTCCTATTTTTCCTACTTTTTCCTACAATGTCATAATGAAAATCACACAAAACAGTTTTGGGTGCAGGAGTACTGCAACTATATTTCCAAGAGTTTAATTGAGTATGGAGCACAAGTGTTGTGAGTACAGAACATGCCAAATGAGGCTTTTGATGCTGTAGACATGGGTGAGTATCAACGAAACCTACTGAAAGCCCGCAAAAATCCTACTTTTATCCCACTTTTGTCCTCCAAAGGCCTACTTTTGTTCGTTTTGGTTGTTTTTGAAAATGTTGATCCTACTATTCTCCTACTTTTTCACCAGGGTCTGCTTGAAAGCCTTCTGTTGTCAAAATCAGATTTTTCACGGACAGGTTTCCGTGGCGTGATCTGACCCAGACCATTGGTGATAAATCGGTTCATTTGTTTGACTGCTTACATTTGATAACTAATTGTGTATCTTTCTAACACAGGAGGCCAACTGTGACTCGAGAGCTGATGCCTTGGGTGTGGACTTTTTGGAATACAGCTTCCACTTTGCCCGGAATCTCACCATGTGTATGCAGGGATAAAAAAATGCCAAGTTCAAAGGTTGATAGGTTGTAGGTCAACACAACTCCTGGTGTTGTTCACGAGGCCACCATTTTGATGGCTTTGCACGAGAAAAAAGGTTGATCTCAATTTTCGTGTAGGCTGAGCACCAGTGAAGACAATTTCACTGGTTGCCTTGTTAAATGATGCATTAATGCACGTGTGGAATGGCTGAATACCATGATACAGCAATAAGTCTGCACTGGTTCACATTCATTGCCTGTATTCCTATTTTAAAATAGGCACACCAATCCAGTTTACACCAGAATATCGCAGCTTTCCACATAGTGGTGGACTCGTGGACGACGAAAAAGTGTTGGCAGTTTGCGTGCCTTGTCATAGTTATTTGTTTTGTACATAGAAATTGATATACAATAGATGAAAGATGTAAAAAAAAAAATCAGGACTTTTTAAGTATTGGAAAATACAAGAAAATATTTGACAAAGTTTGCACATCTGCAGATAGACTATCTTTAGATTTTTCTCGTTTTTAAAGATTTTGTGACGTAGCATATTAAACGGTGTTCAGCCTTCGTGGTGAAATGTGCCATGGAGGAATTGTTTTCAGGAAAATCCATCTGAGTGTTTGTGTCAGGAACACTATACATGCATTTAGTCGTTTGTTGAAATATTCATTTCTTATGTTTTTTTTGTGTATCTTGCAAGGCCTGTCCCCTAGTCTCTTAGTTAAGACTTAGGTAACCATCGTTTTAACTTTGATAGTATAGCCATTTTTCACATTACAGCAAAACACAAATCTCCCTTGAGAATTCTGTGGACCCCAGCAATAAGTCAGTTTGGTATTTCAACTGCGCATGTGCAGTATGACATTTTTCCCCAAATGACCTAACTCGTGCGTGTGAACGCAGAAGGTGGTCACACAATGCGCACGTGTTCAATCAGAATGGGCGTTCGCGTGACATTACATCAGCAATTTTATCCTGAATGACTTTTAAGATACCGAACTGGCTTATTGGCCAAGCACATTTGAGAGAACTTCCCATTTTCAAGGCCATATACATTTGTGCAAACCAACTATACGGTCGGGGCTCGGGTCTACCATTTATGCCTTTCCTTAAAGCGCCAGTCCGTGAATACGGAGGTTGCACGAGAATTCTTCAGCATGCAAAATATTTAGTTAAAATGTCTATTGGCCTGGGACCTTCACCACTATCTTCCTAATGTGCTAATTAAGCAAATCTCAAGGAATGCTTGAGGTTTTCGGCATGGGCTTCCTTTCGTAAGGAATGGAAATTGCAACATACTGATGCTTGAGAAGTGTACTTATAAACCCTTGTTTTTGTTTCAATGTTAGTTTTTTAATGTGTGTGAAAAGGATTTATTGTTTATTTCTAAAAACTGATGTTGATAAGCCAGTTCGGTATCTCAAAGGTAAAAGGTTATTCGGGATAAAATTGCTGACGTAATTGATTCTGATTGATTTTAACACGTGCGCATTGTGCGACCACTTTTGCGTTCACACGCGCTCGTTAGGTCACCGGGTCATTCAGGGTACTGTGCACATGCGCAGTTGAAATACCGAACTGGCTTATTGAAACATCTCCAGGTAACTGGCGAATATTCAGTAATGAGCTGAAACAGAAAAAAATCAAATCGGAACAAAAGACCAACATAAACATGAGTTGAATTTGTGAATAGTATATTTACTTTCAAGATGTACTTCGTGTTCTTTTGTATTCACCAAAACATCTTGTTAAAGCAAAATTAGTTTCCTGTTTGAAGTGAGAAAAAGCTGTTACATACATTAGATGTCATACGTTTGGTATATTGAATTTATAAACAAATCATGCACTGTATATAAACTTCAAAATTGTCATGAAATAATCATTACGATAATACATTTTTGTTATGATAGCCTAGCTCTATAATATCTTGTTACCATCACTGATGTGTATTTTTTTAAACTAGAAATACAATATTTTGTAAAATATGCATAAATGTAATAATTATCTGAGTGATTAGGTCTTGCGTTTGGTTCTGAGCAAGTTTTTTCCTCTTTATTTTATTGGCTGCTGCAGGCCCATTTTGAAATTCCCAATTAGGTAAGCAGAATATCATTGCCTGGGACATTCTTAGGTTGTCCTCGTCATTCAAAAAGCATACTAAGACCATGAAGACCTTGGTGATATGATCAGGAAGACAGGTAATTTGTGGGTTTCTTTCTCACATGTAGGTTTGTTTGTTTGTTTGTTTGTTTGTGTTTTTGTTTGTTTGGTCGTTTGTTTGGTTGTACCCCACAGCGGAAATTGTAAAGAGATTGAAAGGAGAGGAATAATACGAAGGACATTAAATGTACCCCATAATAAGTTGTCATGTCGAGTGTTGGGTGTACGGACACCAGTGAATGCTCGTACAATCAGCGGGTCACACACAATCGGGATGGACGGTTGACTTCAACAATTTGATATTAGGGTCATTCCATAAATTTGGGGTCCAATTTTACATTCTGAAATGTATAAGATTTTGCAATTCAGGAGACATTCTTTAATGTCCTTTATCTCCAAGAGTGATTATGTAAAGCAAATTAACCTGCCAAACAAGTAAATAATAGTGTGAAGTCAATTTTAAAGAGACTTGATCGGAAAATGCACAGGTCAGGTGTAACAGTGACACCCAAAAAAGTCACACTTTTGGACCCCAAATTTATAGAATGACCCATTAGGCAGCTCATTTTGAATTTCAAATTATGTTGGAATTTCCAAAGTGATGGTTTGTCAACGTTTACATCCCCACCCCCCGCCCAAGGCGCATAGCCCCGCCCACGCGTTTAACCGTAGAGGGAAAACTTGCTCAATACCGCAGCCTATATATCTATTGTCTTTTCTGTAACAAAGTTTAATTTACCATTTTAGTGTATTTTCAATAATATATACATATCAAATTTTCATATTTTTACCAACAAGCCTGTATATAAAGCAGCATACTAAATAGATTTGACACACATGATACATTTTACGAAAGGTACAGCTGCAGAATAATGCTAGCACTTTTTAATACTTAAGAGATTACTCAGTTAATTCGGGAGCAATTCTTTTCGAAATTACTCTCGTATATTTTGTTTTTAAGGAACAAAATTACGTTTCTAAATTCTCATCTTTACCAAGCAGAAACCTTGAATTGTGGGATTTTAGGACATAGACCTGAAGTAGGTTAGCGAAAGAACCTGCCAAGTTTGTTTGCATTGTATATAGCCCTGCCACATTTATTTTTACTTGATTAAAGAGGATGTTGATTGCTTAGAGAAATCTGCGTCATTTTGTAGTTTTATGTAGAGGAGGGTATATTACAATAAAGCAGGCGATTATTTCTGCTTTAAAATAATAAAAAAGTTACTTTTGAGAGCTGATTTTATCACGTCCCGTCGTCGAGGCTGGTGGTCCATTTTGGCGCCATTTGTCTAAAAGTTGTTGCTGCGGGCAGCAACCAAATCTCAGTGACGTCATAAAACGGACTCTCACTTTGTGTCTAGTACAAGGCACAACAGGAGACTTCGTCTTATCACGTCAGATTTGTTGGCTGCCCACAGCGACAACTTTTAGACAAATGGCGGCAGCGGGCGAGACGGGACGTGATAAAAACATCTCACAAAAGTTACCTTTATAGCAGAAATTGTAATTTATCTTCATCTACATAAAACTACAAAACGACGAACATTTCTCTCAGCAATCAACATCTTTAAAGAGTAGGCCTATTCCATGAAGATGCTAAACAAGAAATGGTTGGTTGACAAATTTGCATGCTGCGCAAAACCAACAGAGAACCAGTCGGCTGTGGTACATTGCATGACATTTTGGCTGGTAACCAGTTGACGCTTAGCAAAACATTACTGTGCTTAGCAGTTTACATGACGTGCTTAGAATCTCCATGATATTGGCTTTCCTAGCCCGTGGCCTAGATATTTGTGTAAATACATTTACTTAACATATTAAACAGTGCATTTGTTTGGTTATTACTAATACTAAACCTATAACTGCATGCGATTAGTTTCAAAGTGCCGCTTTTTGGAGCTGTGATAACAGTGGCGTATCCAGCGGGGGGGGGGGGGGGGGGGGGGGGACTGACTTGCCGCCGCCCCCCCCCCCCCCCCCCCCCCCCCCCCCCCCCCCCGGCGGCATTTGAGGCGTCATAAAAAGAAGAGAAATAGTGTTTTTTAAGACGATTTTAAGACGATTCAGACGTTGTTTGCCCTCCCTGGCACAAAAAGCTGGATACGCTACTAGCCTGTTACAGTGATAATCGCAATGGGATTTCATAATGGTCGCATTAGATCCGAATATTTTCTTTTAGTAGAGAGAAATTTGTAAATGAAGGGAAAAGCAAATCCGTGAATTATATCATATTACTCAATACACAACGTTTGCTTTCTCTTTGAATAAAGCCATTCATCATGTACAGAAGATTGTGTATTTTGTATGCCGTCATTCCAACATAAACCACGCACATTAAACACGGACGTATAATGACCGGATCCTACAAAATTTGTCCTAAGAACATTTTGGACTTGTTAGATTTTGCTTGCATTAGAAAGAGCATACCTGCATTCATTTGTATGTATCACTCAGTTCTACATCCTTATAAATATGGATATTACATAGGTGAAAACATTTACATTTTCTATTGATTTCCACAGTTAGTCATGTTCAAGGGTCTATATAACGCCCTTTTCCAGCATAGGGCGACCGGTCTATGGGCATTCTGCATTAAAAAATATGTAACCTAACCCTATCTCTTCCTATTGCTTTTACCTTAAGGCGACCGGTAATCGGTCGCCCCAAGCCGGTCGGTCGCCCCATGCCCATAGAAATACGGTGACCGGTCGCCTTATGCTGGAAAACGTCAGTATATGGCGGCTTATATAAACGTCAGTTTTTTTACCTCTCACATTGAGTCAAGGTGGGTACTTACAAAGGCAGTTTTGGAATTTGAAATACGAGTGTATTTCGCATGTGCAATAGGCCAGTCCAGTCACTGGCCACTTTTTAGATAAACACAGCTCGATTGGGTGAACAAGTCATCAACAGAGAGAGACGGGCAACTACGAAAGCCCACTAGTGCCATGAAGTATATATTTTCAAAAAGTGAAGTATATTTTTCTAAATTCGTATTTACGAGATATATATTTTGAAACAATCGTTTTTACGAGATATATTTTTGGAAACAATCGTTTTTACGAGATATATTTTTAAAACAATCGTTTTTACGAGATATATTTTTGGAAACAATCGTTTTTACGAGATATATTTTTCCCAAGTTCGTTTTTACTAGATATATATTTTTAAAGTTTGTTTTTACGAGATATTTTTTAGAAACATTGTTTTTACGAGATCTATTTTTGGAAACAATCGTTTTTACGAAATCTATTTTTGGAAACAATCGTTTTTACGAGATATATATTTTCAAAGTTTGTTTTTACGAGATATATTTTTTCAAAGTTTGTTTTATGAGATATTTTTTTAAAACATTGTTTTTAGGAGATATATTTTTCTAAGTTCGTTTTTACGAGATAATTTTTCCAAGTTCGTTTTTACGAGATATATTTTTCAATTTCGTGTTTACGAGATATATTTTCCCAGTTCGTTTTTACAAGATATATTTTTAAATTTTGTTTTTACGAGATATATTTTTCCAAGTTCGTTTTTTCGAGATGTATAGTCGCGTCTGATAAGTTTGTACAGTCATGCTCCAAGAAGAACTCGTTCATTTTTACTTCAATTTAGGCTTTAGTTATGATGAAATCATAGCTTCATTGTTGTCAAATCACAATATTATCACCAGTAAACGTCAACTGCATCGTAGGCTTCGAGGGCTCGGACTCTTTCGGCGAAAGAAATATTCTGACATTTTGGATATAGCCTGCTTCATTGAAAGTGAGTTGGAGAAGTCTGGACAGCTCCATGGATACAGATGGATGCATCTACGTTGCATCCAGAACGGCCTTACGGTTACAAGGGAGACGGTGCGTCATCTCTTAGGGTTGCTAGATCCTGAGGGTGTTCAATTAAGGGCAAGAAAACGTCTGCGGCGACGAATCTACCGTGTTAGAGGTCCAAACTTTATGTGGCATGTGGATTCGAACGACAAGTTAAAACCCTATGGAATCTGCATCAACGGCTGTATTGATGCTTTTTCAAGAAATGTACTCTGGGTAGGCCTATATAGAGTCATACTCCACTAACAGTGACCCAAACGTAATTGCAAGTTACTTTATCCAAACAGTCAAAAAAAACATGGGATGCCCCGTGGTAATTAGGGCCGATTTCGGAACTGAAAACAGCACTATCCGTGCAATGCAACGTTTCTTCCGAACAAATAGACAAGGCGCATTTGCGGGAGCAACAAGTTTCATTCAAGGAAGTAGTCAACACAATCAACGAATCGAATGCTGGTGGAGTATGCTACGAAAGCACTGCCTACAGTTCTGGATGAATGTATTTGAAGAGCTGAAGGATAACGGCTATTTCAGTGGGGACTACCTGGACAAGTCGATAATGCAGCTGTGCTTTATGAATCTTATCCAGGTATTTTAAAATATAATTATTTGCTTCCATTATTAAACATTCCACTTTCATGCTGCATGAAGGAAAGAATTTTCAGTTTTTTAAATTAAAGCATAAGGTTCCCTTAATGACCACACGCGAATAGCAACCTCTACCCTGCGAGCTGCCAAGCCAACAAACTTACGCCGAGTGCCCGAGGTGCCCACGCGGGGGGGGGGGGGGGGCAGTTTCGATTTCTGGTTGTTTAAGCAGGGCACATGTTTAACCCGGGGTTGTTTAAAAGTTTAAACAACGTTTTTCTCTATGTAATATATATTTGTTGTGGGGTACTATAGTGCAGATCACTTTCCTGAGCTCCTATAAATGTAGTACCTGTAGTATATCTGGTGTGCCATCAGCTCCTTTACCAAATTGTCTCGGTCAGCAAAGTCTATCCTGTGAACATTGGTGATACCCTGATCAATAAGCCATTCTGACAGCTCAGCAACGATTGCTGGGAAGTCTTCTTGGTTTAAGCATAACAGCTGAAAATGTAATCAATTCCAAAATACTTCAACTATAGTATGTTGGTTTGCGGTAAAAAATCATGTCCCAAATGCAATTTCGGGTACATTCTTTGCAAATTTCAAGGATTGTTATTGAAACACTGTCAAACCCAAATCAACTTGATACCATTTTTTCTTACACCCAGAAGAGTATTTTCAGGGTATTTGTTTTTGGCCAAAATGGAAAATGCACAATTGAATAGCCATTTATCGGACTTTTTTGAAAGCGGGGCGTTCAATTTGAAAAATGGCAATATAAACACAAAATCAGAGTCATTTATCAAGACTTTTTGCAGTTAGTTGAAAAACTCACTCTTTTTGGGGCGGGAACACTATTCATAATTAGGGGGTGGGCAAACTAGAAATTACAAAATAATACATTAATCCAAACTCCATTATTTTTTTCTCTGATTTCCGCCTCAGCAGTTTCAGCAATACATAAAAACGCAAAATTCCAAATTGTATGTAAGAGGAAGTGCAGTTTTTAGTCAAAAATGGTTCATTCTTTTCTAAAACTGGGTTTTGATTTTTTTGTCCGTGAATTCCATTTTGTTTCATTTAAATTAGATGCAAGAGATTGATTGTCTATTTTATTATTCGAATTCTGCAGAAAATGGGACACTCGAGGACAGATTCAAGAAAAACGTTTAAATAATTTAAGGGAAGGAACCAAAACAGAAAATTGTTAAATTTGATGTCATATTCAATTTTTTTGTAAATTTCAGGTGTCAAATAAACATGTAGCAATTTGAGATACGCGTACAGGACTACAGGTATACATTTCTAGTAAACAATTTTACTTTACTGATTTCAGAGCTTCAAATTTGTCTTTAATGAGAAATCACTCTTATCCTACAGCGTTTTTGAAATTTTGGTTTTTCGCCTAAAATCATACCATCTAAAATTGCATAGAAACCTTAAGGAGCTTTATATGTTTGTTTCTTTAATACTTTAAAAATCCAATTTGGGTTGATTGTTGTTTGTGTTTATTTGCCAAATATGCCAATTTTTTAAGCAAAAAAGTTGTTACATGCCCCAAAAACGAACAATATCTGCTCAATTTGACATGTAAATATTCTATCCATCCCCGTTCAATATAATGGATGGAAAAGACTGCACCAAGATTGTCTGTTTCAAGTAGATTTTCTGCTGTTGCTTTTCCGCCCCCTACTTTTGTAAAATGTGGCCCCATCCCCCCAAAAAGGGCAAAATTCTGGATTTGTTTCTATCTAATGGTATAGCATTTGGGTCAGCTGTCCAAATGTGTAAAGAAAACTAAAATTATCGAAATTGTTTTTGTACATAAAGCCCCCCACTTTGTAATGCCACGGCTCCGCCCATAAAAGGGTCGTGGGAAAATGGCATCAAGTGATTTTGAACTTGTTAATGTATCCATATGGGTCCCCCCAAGCCCACTGACTACTAACATTTCCTTCATAGTCCATGTAAATTCAAACTCTGCGGCAATCACAATTGTTATAATTCCATGACATTACTTGCTGCTGAGTTTTCCGATGCCTAGCTGCTGATGCGCCGTAGCAAATCCTATACACCTATAATACATTTCTGTATCAGAATATGGTTTCATAATTGTGAAATTCGGTCATAGAGTTGGGACACCAGAAAATATAAAAACTTTGGCAACCTAGACATGCTTTATTCTCTAACACATTTCTTTAACAGTGTTGTCATTGAGAACTTTTGCATGATCATTGCCAACTTATGACAGAGTTAAAACAGGTACAAAGTATTCTCATGTGGCATTATCAATATAGTTGCAGTGAAAACACTGCACCTAACAGATACCGAAATACTAATGAGCCCAGATATGGGTTTGATAAGGGGTAAAAACCTTTTCAATGTTACACCGATAAGTCAGATCTGGCAGGTATTTCATGTCTCCCAAATCCAGTGGCTGGCCTACAATAGCAGCAAAGACAGAGGCATTCAGTGAACATAACCCTGGTCCCCCATTTGCTAAACTCCACGTGATGAATTTTCCAGCCATGTCATACGCCCTTTGGCTGATTCTCTGGAGATCATATTTGAAGGACAACCTGCTTTCAAAATTCTCAAATACCCCTGAGCTTTGCAGTTCCATAATTAAAAGACTGGAAGAAAAGAAATCATAAATACTTTGCTATTTGCACTTTTGAAACACAGGTGTAAACACTCATATAACTGGCGGCGGAACAGGGGGGCCAGGGGGGCCATTGCCCCCCCCCCCCCCCAACTTTTTTCACTTGGGGCAATTGCCCCCCCCCCCCCTTTTTGGCAGTTCAGCATGAAGAAAAACATAGCACCGGCGCTGCTTTTGCCCCCCCACTTTCAAAAGTGTTCCGCCGCCCCTGACTCATATATATAAAAATGAAAAAGTAAAGTAGCACTTCAAATTACTAACTAGGGATTGAAAGTTTGCATATTTGCTTTCATAGTAACAACTACTTCACCAAAAGCAGATGCAATGAAGAGGGGAATCATCATACAGGGTTTATATATAGGGGTACATGTACAGTGAAAACAGAAGGTGGTGATCAATCAATTATCAATGGTGTAGTGTGACCAAAACACAGGATCCCCATTAAGGCCTTGTTGAATACAGTCTAGTCTGCAGTATGTCCCAACAAAGTTGCGTCTGACTGTTTTTAGAATAACTACAAAACCATGAGGTTAATTCTGAAATTGTTTGGTTGTGCAGATACGCCTAAGCCTTTGCGTCAACCCCTATCAGGGCTTGCCCTTAACTTTTTTTTTCACTCGCCGGCCGGACTACTCAACCAGACTTTTGGGTAGTCCGCAAGCTTTTTCACTCGCCGCATGTTTAACAGTAGTTTCTCAAGCAAACTTATAATAATTATAAGGCATCATATATACGTTTCAGCAAACAAGCATTAACTACTTTAACACTACATTGCTCATTTTTAGTTGATACAGTGTCAGGCCTTGAATTTGGTAATTTTTAGGGCAAGGCCACTTTGGCCTTGAATAAAGCAAAATTATGGAAGGCACCAAGGCCAGTATAAAAGTAGGGCACCAAGGCCAAATTATATCTGCAGAAAGGGCACGGAGGTCGCGGCATTGTTGATTTTTCCATTCAAAACGTATTTAACTAAGAGTAAGAGTAAGACTACGAGACCAAAAACATACTGCTTCCGATCACATGGGTATTCATTTATATGTGAATTTCAGCCTAAACTATTTCCGTTTACGCTACGAAAGCTATAACAAAAAATTGCCACAATAAATGATCAAAACTTGCCTTAATTAATGTCAAAAATATTTACGGTCGATAATTCTTTAAAATAATGGAGAATTTAGGTCGTACACATCACTATGCACAACGCTAACCACGATGGGAAACTGGCCAACACTGTCCGTTTATCGTACGGTAATAAGCGTGCGCGATGCACTTTGTGCTGCGGGCGATGAACCTCGTGTTGCGGCAGGAAATGTCGGGGAAACACGCTGCGGTGTATGAGCGGTACATGTACAACCTCGAAATAAATTCATGAACACGGAAAATACATACACAGACAAAAGAGACCAAGTTCTGTGTATTAACGTGCAGAAATCTTCTTTCTCTATCGAATTTTTTTGGCCTAATTATTCATCGAAACTTTTGACAATCGGAACACCGCGATTGCGCCGCGCGTGTTGTGACCAAAGTTCATGAAGTTAAAGAAATTCTTCCTCCATGCTGTATGTAGCGCGCTGAAGGCGTGCTTCATAGCGCCGCCTACAGGGCGCGTTCCTCGTACACGAACATCGATGTGTATTGTGAGGCGCGAACGTCGCAGATTGCTCCAACTAAAAGAGCGCACTCTGTCGGTTCCCTAGGGACAGTGAATAGCATGGTGCCTTGTAAAAACAAAACAGGTTGAATACAACGTTGGCGATTTGGGGACGCGTCTAGCAGCAGGGGGGGTGAATGCACCATTTATTTGGGCAAAAAACGGCTCCCAGACCCATTACAGGCGGGCCAGCCCCCCACGGGCAGGAAGGCGGCGGCCAGCTCCCACCACCCGGCGGCGGCCCAGCCCCCTACGAGCAAGATAGCGGAAGGGAGAACCTGGATGTCCATATATAGCCCGTCGTACCGTTACACTATTGTACATATATGCATGCCTTTCTTTCAAAAAATGACCGCCGGCGGCTGGTGCGTGGGACAGACAGCGCCCGATAAGGGCTACCTGCCGGGCGCGCGGCCGCCATATACGGCAGAGGGCCGGCGCGGCCGGCAGAGGGCCGGCGCGGCCGGCGGCGCAAGGCTTTAGACCCGCGTGTCACAGAGTGTAACGCGCGCGCCTGTCTTATATACGCTGCCGCCGAGAGCAGCGCGGCCTCGGCGCAAGACTTTGAACCCGCAACTTGTACAGGGTCTGGCAGAGCATACGGCGCGTGTCCTGCGGCGGGACGTCGGGATGAGCGACACGGAAGACCGCGACGGGGAGGTCAGCGACGTCGAGCCGGACGACAACCTCGACGACTTCGACCCCCTGACCGACCTCGAAGGAGACGTCCCCCAGAAA
This sequence comes from Hippasteria phrygiana, assembly GCA_037893225.1. Lineage (NCBI taxonomy): Eukaryota > Metazoa > Echinodermata > Asteroidea > Valvatida > Goniasteridae > Hippasteria > Hippasteria phrygiana. The sequence continues at coordinate 68,744 of JAZGUH010000815.1, read as the reverse complement.
GACGACGCCAGCGGGAGCGACGAAGACGGCGGCGTCGAGGCCGAGGACGGCGACAGAGGCCCCGACGACGAGGCGCCCGCGGCGAAAACGGCAGAGCGGGAGGCCCCAGGCCGCCCCCGCGGCCCCCAGGGCCGCCAGCCGGCCCACGCCGCCGACACCCGGCGGATAGTCGTCGTCCCCAGCGAAGAGCGGGTCACTTCGAACGTGATGACACAGGCGGAGGTCACCCGGGCGATCTCTCTCCGGGCCGAGCAGATCGCCTGCTACCCGGTCGCCTTTACCGAGGTAGAAGACCTGACCCACGCGCAAGATATCGCCCAAAAAGAGCTGTTCGAAAGGCAGTCGCCTCTGGTCCTCCGCCGGACCGTAGGACGCACCCCGTCGGGGGAGTGTATCGTCGAAAAGTGGAACGTGCGGGAGATGGGCTACCCCCCCCCCCCCCCCCTCAACTGACGGGCCGGGCCTCTGTCTTTCAGCTCGCGGGCCGAGGCCCGCGCGCGGGCCCGGCGCGGGCGCCTCTGGCGATGGTCTCTCTGCAGGCCCCGGCGGGGGCCGAGGCGTCGAGGCCGTAGAAGAGGTACACCCGTATGAAGTGGGAGTGGTACAGGCCCAGCTCATCGAGGAAGCGGCGGATCGTGTGCTTCCGGATCTTGCACTTCTCCGAGACCTCGTCAGCCGTGGTCGGGGCCCCCTTCCGGCGGAGGACCTCGAAGGTGGCCGCGATGACCTTGCTGCGGAGGACCGAGCTGAAGCCGATCTGCGCCGCCTCGGCGGTCTGGACGACGGCGGCGACCGCCCCGTGGAGGGGCCCGGACGCGTCTCCGGCGAGATCGAGCTGGGCGAACGCGCTCGTGATGTGGGGGTGGAGGCGGTCGGCGTTCATGCCGATCTCGAGGCCGCGGTCCTCGTCGACCGAGCGGAGAAAGTCGTCGCCGCGGGCGATCCCGTGGGTCGCGAGCTGGAGGAGCTCGGCGGCCTCGGCGGGGGCCCGGGTGGAAGACGAGGGCGGCGAGGATCGTCTTCTTCAGCATGCTCCGTTTCACCGACTGCTGCTGGATGGTGTAGTAGTTCTCGGCCACGCTTTCGAGGACGTTGAGAGGGAAGGGGTTCCCGCCGCGGCTCTCGTAGTCGCGGTTGTAGCGCAGGAGCTCCTGGTAGGTCGTCTTCTTCTGGGCCTCCGAGGGCTCGCCGGGGCTCGTCCGGTCGAGGTCGGGCTGGAACCAGCCCGCCCCGCGCCCGACGACGCGGAGACGCCCGCGGTGCGCCCCGGCGCCCGGCTCTTCGGGGCGGCTGACGGGGAAGACGTCCTGGATGTCGGCGGCCTCGAAGACGGCGTGGCACGAGGGACATTCGTACGACATCTCGCGCACGACGAGAGGGCGCGCGCACTCGCCGCACGCGTCCCCCGGGCGGGCCTGTGCGTCGGCGCCCCTGCGGCCGGGGCCCGGCCCCGGGAGGGGGGAGGCCTGGGGGGAGGCGCCGGAGAGGACGGCGGCGAGGAGGGCCTGGACGGCGCCCTCCTTGGCGTCCCCCAGGAGCCCGTAGGGGTCGGCGGCTGCAGGTTTTGCCTTGGGGGCCGCCATCGGTGGTCGTGCCATGGTACCCCCGGGCGGGTGATCAATTGGAGCGAGACGGCGGCCGGGGCCCCCAGAAAAAAAGTTGTCCCAGAACCCCCATTCCCTATACGAAAAATTAGCGCAATTGCCCTAATTTTTATGTAGGTGGCGGCGCCACCCACAGTCTCTGTGTCATCTAGTGGCACACGGTGGGGTTCTGGGACAGATTGGGGCCACGTACACACTAGGGCAATTGTGTGCGTAGGCGACACGTAGTGTCAGCGTGCACAACCTTTGGGGTCTGGCTGTGCGTACAACCCGCGGTCCCACCCTCTTGGAAGGCCGGCCCCAACCCAAGGGCATACTAACCCACAACCCCATCGTATCGAGGCGGAGGCCCTCCTGCAAGATCAGGGGATGTGTTTGATACACGAAACAGAGCAAAACAACTACATTTTATTTCAATGTCGGGCTGGCAGCAGCAGCGAGCTCCTTCATTATTGAAGCGCGGGCCTCGGCCATCAGCTCGTTTTTTGCTGCCTCGCCGCTTTGCACTGCGTATGCTTTGCGAGTTTTTTCACGAATATTAGCCTTCATTTGGCTATATTTTTCCATCTCGTCGAGTACGAGCTTGAACTCCTCTGGGGAGATGTGTCCATCTCGGAGCGCGTTCGAGATCACATCCGTTATGCTATTTAGCTTGGATAGGGCGAGAACGCGAATCTCGTCGTGTTTTTTGGCTTTCACTTGTAGTCGGCGAGAGATGTACTTGCCGGCAATACCGGTAAGCCCACACGCGAGTGCAGCCGCCTCGAGCGCAACGACAACAGGTGCGGCTATAATTGTGGAGAGCAGACCCACACCAGCCGCACCCATTCCCAGACTAGATGCGACCAGAACGGTGTCAATGCCATCGATGATATTAATAGCTCTGCGGTATTTCTTGTACATGCTGGCTCTGTCATCTCTCTCGCTCTGTAGGCGACGCTCAAGCTTTCGTATTTCAGTGAGACGGAAGCTAGACCCACCGTCTTGCTGCGTCTCGAGCTCAGGATATACCCTCTCGATTGGCGGCGCTGTTGGCATCTTAGGCATTTTCCCGAATCTCAAGAACTATAGTGATTGGTTTTCCACGGTTTTGCACTGTCAAACCATCTTCATCTAACACTCGTAGATTTAATTGGTGTATATACCCTGCTTCTATTTTTTTGTACATAGGGCAGTTGGGGGTTATGTCTATAGCACCACCACCTTCAGCTAGAACTATCGCCAGTAGGGTTGAGGGAGCAGCAACAAAGAGATTAGAGGTTGTTGAGAGTTGGTCGAGATGAATATAAAGCCACTTGTAAGCATGAAATTTTGTCGGTTTATCTCCCTCATATTCTCTATCCATCCAGTCTTTTTCGTCAATGCCCAGGATCCGACGTAAATCGCCTGTGAGTTTTATCGAATTACGTTCCGGAATATTGAGCTTGATCAGACCAGTTGCTTTGCTCTCCTTAATCGTTAAACCGGGAATCTCTTCTATGAAAACCTCTGCTAGTTGTTCAAAGTTATACAGCCCTGGATTTACTGCAATCTTATGAGGGCTAGTAATACCAGAACCGGTAGTTATATCGCGCAAGAAAATTCCAGACGAAGACATCACATTGCGATAGCCAACCTCACAATGGAGGCCTCTGAGGGCGACATGGAGATTGCCGCATGTATTGTCTATTACAGTCTGGAGAGGCGGCGCTTCTCCATTTTGAAGTTGGGTTAAAGTTATAAACATAGTGTACCATATGACAAGCCAAGCCTATGCCTTCAACAGAAAGGCGTCTTATACGAAGGGCGGGGTATACTCTGCAAGGACCTAGAATTGCAACGTGTTAACATACAGGTAGTACCACAAAGCTATAAACAATATGACAAGCCAAGCCTATGCCTTTAACTCAGCTGCGTCTTATGCAACGGGCGGGGTATACTCTGCAACAAAGGACCTAGAATTAAAACATGCGAACATACAGGTGGATGCCGGCACGGCAAGCTTTGGCGCCGCGTTTCCCGATATCTTGTCGGCGGAGCGGTACAAGCTGCCACGTGTAAAAAGTGTTGATGTAGTAGACAGGTGGCTCTCAAGCCCGATGAGATTTTGGCAAAACAAGGTCAACTTTGCAGTGTGGTGTGCTACCACAGGGTGCGGTGTCTCTGCAGAGGACCATCTTAACTCTGAGAACCCGATGGAACGATCGGTCTTCCGCTTCCATGTGTACTACCAGATCCGCAGGATTCTTGTAGAGATGCAAGTGCCGCTCCCCCAGGATGGCACATGGGATGCCTTTGGCACCCCATACAACCAGAGGGCGTATGAGCAAATCTGCGCGGAGTTTACTCTCTCTCCACGCACCGACTGGCGACTACAACACGGTGATAACAGTGGTCTGGGAACGCCGTATCACTGGTGGTATGGTCATATGCGAACTATCAAATATGTCAGTGATACGATGAGAAACATCCAACCCCCCAGCAAACTTCTGACGTCAAACACGTACCGGAAAGACCTCATGTCGCTTCCGGCATCTGGCAAGGCAGGAAACCCGTATAATGTCGACTACATCGAACAAGATGATGAAGTGGACGAGGCGTGGAAGACATTTGTCCTCGACAAATCGAAGGGTTTTACCCAGCCCGGGGTTGGAAGAATCAACGACTCTATCCGCACGTATGTCTGGGCCATCCTAGGTGCGCAAGCGCAGATCCGCTCGAGCATTCTCGGTACAGGCAGCGCATTCGACGCCCAGAAACAGTTCTTGGCAAACGTTGAAGACGCGATCTCAAGTCCCGTGGACCTCCCAAGCGCGATAGCGCGCTACCAGGACGTACTTCGATACGCCCGCTCTAAGGTAGACTTTGCCTTCGGGAGCGGGTTGTACATGGTCCCCAGCAACATGGAGCTGCAGATTGGAACCATTCAGAACTACAACAACGAGATAGTCATCGCGGGACCGGGACAACAAATGGGCATCAACACTGGCGTAAACGCCTCGACTCCGTCACAGCCAGACGTGCACGACATGGAGGGGCCGGCTGCAAGGCCAGCACAGCCAGCCGAGGTGGGACCTGTAAAGACCGCGGTCCCACCTCAACCGCCTGCTCCCAGCTACGACCTGCCTGACGCCAACGACACTGGCGAAAGGAGGCCCGTCGGGCCTCCACCCTTGCCGGCAGCGCCCACTGGTAGCTCCGAGCATTTGTCCGCCGGTATGGCCACACAAGACCATGAGGATGAAAAAACAGCCCTCGTTGTTAGTGGGGTTGCCGTAGGGCTACTGACGCTTTGGCTTCTTAGGTAGCTCTGCTACAGCCACTCGCGGGCTGCCACGACCAGCAAACTTCCGACAGCAACGACGACGGCCCACAGGTTTTCTGCGACCCAACCGACGGTTTTACTAAGTAGGTTTAGGAGCCACGATACGATGCTTCCGATGAGGCCGGGTAGTGCGGCTGCGGCCTTTCCGGCAAGTTGGGCCAGCATACGCCCGAGAGCTTGCAAGTGCTTCTTTGTCCACTCTTTGAGGCCACCCCTGCCCGCCGGAGGCCGCGGTGTCGGAGCAACAGGCACGCCAGCCCCCCCGCCCGTCAGAGCCAGTACCAGGGTCGATATTGCCAACCCAATCGCCGTGAGGATAGATACAATCGTGACTCCCTGCTCGCGGAATAGGATCCGTACCCTCTCGGCCAGGGATTTGTTTTTATCCAAGACTCTAGATATGGTATCACTAATTTGGCGGACCTGTGACCGTTCTTGTTGGGTGAGGGCGTCTAAACTGTCTTGGACCATTTTGAGCTCATCTTTGGCTTTCTGAATTTCACGCTCAATTTGGTCTGCTTGTTCAGTTGTTGAGGGCCGCTCAAGATCTTTGCGGAAGCCCTCAATTGTCTGCTGGAGAGAGACTTTTTTGCTCTCTTGCACCGCTTTCGTGCCGCGTATTTGTTCCAGGGCTTTGTTGAGTCCTATAATCTCGCGAAGGGGCAGGTCAGCCGGCAGCGTTTGCGTCGCGGTGCCAATAGCGTTGATGAGAGAATCTACGTGCGTACCCATGTCGGCAGGGCTTGCTAGGGCAGCCGCGTCAGCTTCATCGGCAACATTTTCGAGCTGACGATGGGCTTGTGGGGTGACCGTGGGGAGCTTTCGTCGCCCCCAATCCACAAACCCCAACCCTTCTCTGATAGCTTCTCTCCCCCCAAGATTACCAGCTATTGTTGTTAGCGCAAGGGGGCTACCGTTCTTAGATGTAAGACGAATGTCGGGAAAGGCCTTCAATCGAAGTCCCTTTTCACTGGTTAGCTCAAATCTTGTGTAATCCCGGAAGATAGGGGCGACCGACCACTTCTTGGCCAAGGCGTCGAAATAGTCATTGGCGGCTATATGCAGGACTTCTCGTTGTTGCGACGAAAGCCTATCGTAGCTCTCTTGTCTCTCTTCCTGGCCCGCGACGACAGGCGGGTCAACGAAGCTAGTATCTTCTTCTAAGCCAGCATCTTCATTCCCAATCTCTTCGTCGATGCCAGGCTCCTCTCTAGCGCCAGCCCCAAGATCATCAAGGGGAATATACTCGTCCATCTCTGTATTGAATATATGCGGTGTGTATATTTAATACACTGTGATTATGGCCTCCCAATTCGGGCGCAAGCTCAACCCATATCGCAAACTACGGGACCCCCTCGGGATTAAGGGGGTCCGCCAATCTGTGGTCATCACAAATAATCCGAGCTCTATCGATCAAAACCAGCAGCTCCTCGTTCGCTTTCCCAACCTCGGAGCGAACGACGTCATCGTCCCAGGTACTGCGCGCTTGGCATTTAACATCGGCCTGACCTCCACCGACGCCAACCGCACGGTGGTTCAGAACTTAGGCCGCGCGATTGTGAAAAAGACCACGATCAAGATAAGCGGTAACGAGATCCTGTCAATCGACGACAGTGACGTTTATCATTGTTATCTAGACCTCTGGAAAACGTCGCAGGAGCGAAAAAATGCCCAATATCAGGGCATCGACACGTCGGATGATAGGAACGCCACGCGGACGCGCCTCGGCGCTGGAAACGGCGTAGAAGATACAGAGGCCGCCGCCATCAAGACCGCTTATAGCAACCGGTTTTATATCCCGCTAGACTTCGAGCTGCTCGAGAGTCATATGCCGTTTTATCAAAGCGCCCTCGGGGACCGGCTAGAATATGAGCTCACGTTTAACGACTATAAACGCGTGATCCATGCTGATGGCGATGGCAACGCGAGCTATAGCATCGAGAGCATCAGCCTGGAGTTCGACGTTGTCACCCAGCAAGAACTTGCCCGCATGATCCGCAACCAATATACAGGCCGCCTCGCCATCCTGTATGACCGCGTCCTGCGCCACCGGAAGATCAGCAAAGACAAAAGCGACACCCTGTGGAACATCAACCTAAACGTGCCGGCCCGCAGTATGAAAGGCATCCTTATGTTGTTTGAGGACAACCCCAGCGCCTTTGATCGTGAAACTGAGGTCTTTTATAACCCGAAGATCACAAAAGTAGAAGTCACTATTGAGGGGATCCCCAACCAGCTATATTCACAGGGCATGCGCGCCCATCAGCAGTGGGACGAGGCGCGAAAGTTTCTCGCCGCTGCGCCTGGCAGCAAGCGGCACCCCGAAGTGGCGGCGGTCGCGAAAGACCTGGCGTTGGCCGACGTCTCCCTGGTAGAATTTCTGACTAGCAAATACGCTCTGTGGCTTGACCTCCGGACAAGCGACGACGACCGGCTTCACGGGAGTGGCCGACGCATAGAGAATGCGTCGGAGGGTGTGACGATCCAGATCACAAAAACTGCGGAGTCGGCTGGCTCATTAAACATATACCTATACGTCCTTATGGACGCACAGCTACACATCGAAGATAGCCGCTACATCTCAGCCCTTTACTAATAATACGCCATGAATCTACTCCCTAAATACCCCCACTCAGCCATAATCTGCGGCCAGACCGGCTGCGGAAAAACGGTCTTTATCTTAGACCTCCTAGAGGGATTCTACAGTGGAATGTTTATGCACATTGTCATACTATGCCCCACAGTACGTTGGAACAAAACGTACCATGGGCGATCCTGGGTCTGGACAGACCCGCAGGTCTTCATCGTCGACCCTGGCGATAGACTTCAAGAGTACCTGTGAGCCTTTTACTCGATTTTCGCCGGCGAGTCCACGTTGTATATCATCGACGACTGCTCGGCCAGTAAAGCCCTCACCAAAAAGAAGGACATGTTGTCTAAACTTGCTTTCTCGGGTCGGCACGCGGACCAATCTGTGTGGGTTCTGACGCAGAAGTACAACTCCGTTTTAAAAGACCTCCGTGAACAAACCAAGTGGATTGCTGTCTTCCACTGCAAAGACAGAGACTCTTTTGAAGATTGCCTGCGGGAGAACGATGTCGTCCCTACAATAGAGGAGAGAGCAGACCTAAGGAAGTTGCTATCTGAAACTAAGCATGCTAAGCTCGTACTAAGAACTGATCAGCCCGTTGCTTATCAATTGTTAAGCAACTCATGTGGGAGCTAATCATACAGACGGCGACTCTGATAGTAGTTCTTGCGATTTCCGCCGAGTATATTAAACTTAAGCGCGGGACCACGTATGTAATCTCACTGTTACAAACTGCCCTCCGCAAGATGGAGTGTGACGATCTAGTCGACCAGCTGTTGTCTCTTGAGCATCAAGAGGAGGATACCAAAAAGAAAAGCACGGGTCCAGCCGTCGACAATACGGAGAAACAAGAGCAGAAACGATCTCGTCTGGCTGCAATTGTGGCGGGCGGTACATCCAAAAAATACCTAGGTAAACCACTAACTCTTGCGCAAGTTGACGAGATGACGGATGACGAGGTTTCCAAACACTACAGCCTCCATGAGGCACGACTTGGAGCCTCGATGACAAAAACACTTAGAGCTTCCGCGTTAGAGATGTATGCACTAGCAGCAGGCACATTCTTACCCATTCCACCCGAAAATCGGCTCCAGCTTGTCTCGGACCTTGAAGAAGACCCCTTTGTTGAGCACGCACTGATGACTGCTTGCTGCGAGCTATATTATCGCTATGGGGTATACTTAGCTCCGCTAACGGCGGCGATGACCACGGCTAAACACTGTCAATTTGGAAAGAGGGAAAACATGCCCATAGAAGATGGAGACAACGGAGATAAAATCGATGGCGGAAGAGCCCGCCGTTCCAGCCGCGACGAGCGAGAGGGTGACGCAAGAGAACGAGAGGGTGACGATCCGCAATAAGGATCCAAAGAAAGTCTCGGCTGGTCGAAAAGGTGCAGCAGCCAGAAAAGCAAAACAAGAAGCGATACTTGAACAGCTTCGAAAAGCCAAAGAGGGCCTCCGACCAACTCAAACCCAAGAGCGGGCCAACCCCGCGGTAGCGGCAGCGGCGTCTGCTGCTCCCGCTAAAACAGCGGAACCCACCGAGCAGAACGCGTGGATAGTGTATATAGTCCTCGCAGGAGCTGCCGCTGTAGCCGCTGGTGCCGTTGTATATGCGCAGAAGTCGGCACCCCCTGCCACAAAAAATAGAGTCCGTGTGAGCGTCGCCCCCGTCGGAACTGTGGTTGAGGCACCGGGAAAAACACCAGTATTAGACAGACAACGCGACCCATTCTATATGCAATAACCGACATGTCTACCCCAAGTACTGATGGTAAACAGCTCGCCAATTTGGCATACCACTCCGCCGTTGTGAGTGGCCTTGCAATAGGATACGCCACACTTGGCAAAAAAATCCTGAAAGGGGCTGCGCCAAAATTGGATTTAACACCTTACGATGTTGGCATGGTCATTCTGGATGTTGGCCTGGCCATGGCCACTAAGGACATGCTCGTCAAGCAGGGGATACTCCCTGCGGACATATTGAAGTAGTGTATACAAGTATAATATACAAGATGGCCTCTCTCTTAATGCTTTTAGGTGGAGCCCTCGTGAACGCGCTCGCGTTCTCAGGGGCAAACGCTCTCTTCTCAGGGGCAGGCTCTGGGGAGCGTGAACGACATGACAGGGCCGTGGAGCAGCTCCAAGCTGCACAAGCCGAATGGTCACACAAACGTACTGAACGTATTGACTGGATCAATGAAGAGCTGCGGCGTCAGGGACATGCTGTGCACACCTTTCGTGATGTTGATGAAGCCATTCGTCAGTACAACCTTTTCTCTGACAGCGGTTCTCTTCCAGAGGAAGAGATGGCACCACAACCCAAGCTCTCAGATTTCTACTCACCATCACTGGAGCAGCAAGATCGCGAACTCGCCTTTGTCGTTATGGGACTTGGAGCCACAGCGTTTGTAGCCTACAAGCTCGCTGAGTGAACAGCTGCTTGATGTTCACTATGTTCACTATGTTCACTCCGTGAGCTGCAAACGGCGAGTTAGCCAAGTAATCCGAAAAGACCGTGTTTCATCGCCTGACGGCGTTTGGGGCCCAGCGCCGACACAACCTGAGTAGTGAGGCTACTCCCGACCGAAAAAATCTTTTTCGGTGTTGGAGACTGATTAAGTTGCTGGAATATCTCGCCAGCCATGACCGACAGTCCGACGTTACGTCAGTCTGCTCGCCTGACAGCAAAGCTGTCTCACATCTACTATAGCCCCCGCGGCTACTGGAAGGGACTAGCAGCAATTAAAAACCTCTCGGCTGCAGCTAAGATCTCTGAAGAGGCTGCCCGGGCTTGGCTTAAAAATCAAGCCATCTGGCAGATCTACCTCCCCGCTCCCCGGTATGTACCCCGGCCAAAGTTTGACATTAATGTGCCTAACGAGGTCCACCAGGCTGACCTCCTGTTTCTGCCACATGACAAGATTAGGCGTAAAACCTACAAGTATGCCCTCACCGTGGTTGACGTTGCCAGCCGATACAAGGACGCTGAGCCTCTAACTTCGAAGGACTCTGCTGAAGTGGCTGGTGCCCTGTCCCGCATCTACAAGCGTGGGCTGCTGAAATGGCCCAAGCTACTCCAGGTTGATCCTGGGCGTGAGTTCATGGGCTCCGTGAGCCAGCTGCTGGCGAAACACAATGTCGAGGTTCGGCGCGGCCGTGTGGACATCCACCGGGATCAGGCGATTGTAGAGCGCTGGAACCGGACCCTAGCCGAGCGGCTCTTCGGACACCAGTATGCACAAGAGATGCGGCTCCCTGCTGGGGAACGATCAACTGAGTGGGTTGCGCGCCTGCCTGATGTTGTAGCAGCTCTAAATCAGGAGCCTACCAGAACAACTGGGAAGAAGCCCGCAGTTGCTATCAAAGCTCAGAAAGTGGCACAAAATCCCTCCCTCCCAGCACACAGGCCTGTGGGTCTGAAAGAGCAAAAGCTGCCCTCTCGTGTTCGTGTTCGGTACCTCTACCAGCCTGGAGAGCTAGAGGGTGGTCGTCGCCGTGCGACTGATCCAGTATGGTCCCTCCATGTGTACCGGCTTGGACGCTCTGTCACTAAGCCCGGAGAGCCGGTAGTCTACTATCTGCTGGATGGCCCACCTCGAGGCTTTGTCCGCGAGGAGCTCCTTGTAGTATCCCCCGACACCCAGTTGCCGCCGGATGGGGTCCTTAAACGTTGAGAGCGGCAGCCCCTCTTTTCCTGTTGCATTCCAGGCATGCCAAGCGCACGTTGTCGTGGGTATGGCCCTTGGTGTTATCTAGTCGGTCCACACTAAACTGCTGTGTGTCTTTGGGGTCATATGCCCAGAACAGCTCAATGTTACACGATGCACAGCGATTCGATTGGGCTTTCTTGAGCTGTAGGATGTGATCAACTTTTAGGTTGAATGGTTGCTTAGCAACCAGGAGCCCCTTGGCTTGGTCCTGGCGCTTGTAGGCCACGAGCTTCTTTTGGATGGTCCGGCGAAGCTGCTGCTCCGTTGGGGGCCTGACCTCGGAACCCTCCTCCGTAGGAACAGACACCCTCTCGAGCTGGTGCATAAACTCCACCCGGGACACCACGAGATACGCGAGGTTGGACCACTGGAGATAGTCATCGATGATCCAGACTTTTTGGGGGTCGTGAATGGTGAGGCCCTGTGAACTGTGGGCCGTCATAGCGTAGCCAAGGCGCCAGTCTTGCCCCCACAGCTTTCCTTCCACGGCCTCTTCGGCATAGCGGACGGGCACCTCCACAACGTCGTTGAGGACCAGTTCCTCCTGGTCGGGCCTCCCACCTGCTATGGGGCCAGGAATGGTGACCATGATATTTTGCCTACGGGTGTCTTTGGGACGGTACAGTAGGGGTACCGGGGCGTCGGGGAAGCGCTCCTTTTGCCGCTGGAACAATAGCTCCTGTGCCCGATCGCGGACCTTTTGGCGTGAGGTCAGGATAAGGTCACCCGGCTTCCAGGCTTCAACAAACCGGTCCCACCCCAGGCAGCCTGGGAGAGCCCTACGCATCTCTCGGCACTGGACTTTATCAGGCTGGAGTCGGATACGCTTTTTGAGGGCCTTGAGGGCGGGGTCCTTTGCCCTGTAGTCGACCTTGACCTCTTCGTAGTAGTCTGCCGTCTGTTGCAGCCAGTCATGCGGCATCTCACCCGCGATCGGTGGTGGCTGGCCCTGATCACCACAACAAATGACCTGGACTCCTCTTAGGCCAAGCCAGTTCAGGAACATCTCCAGAATGGGGCGGGGAACGGTACAGACCTCGTCCCAGATGGCTCTCGTGGTTTTACCGCTGCCTCCGCCACCGTTCAGGTAGCTCAATCGGTGCCGCGTCAGCGGATCATCGTAGCGTGGCGCCATGCTGGGGGGCAGGTCTTTTGCGCTCTTGCAATAGTTTGGTTTGGGGAGGTAGGCTGCGTGTTCCTGAGGCATGTATAGCTGCTCGCCCTTATCGCGCCACTGGGCCGGGGCAACTGGCGGAAGGTACGGCTCTCCGACCAGGCAGCTTACACACAGAGCTTGACCACAGGTGCACAGCTTGGGGGCCACGTATGCCTCGACCCCCTCCAGCTTATAAAGCCCATTTTTCTTGACGTATATGGAGTCAGTGGCCACCCGGACAGCCTCCTCAGGAGTGAATCTCTGGAGCATACTAAGGAGGTTTATGTGGGCATAGGCCAGCATGCTTGCGCGCAGGTGGGTGTACTGAGGCTGGGAGCCATCGTAGTACGTGAGGACATGGCCCAGAGGGCACCTTTCGGGCGCGCCAACCAGGGTGCCGCTTTGGCGAGTGTCTCGCACGAGGAAATCCAACTCGCCCTGGTCTGTCACCAGCCTCCGAGTTAGTCGTTTGCCATCAGCCTTGCTGCCCTGGGTAAACTTCCCTATAATGCTGCACCCCTGGTCACGGCTTTCCGGGAGCCAGACCTCGGTTTGCTTTTTGAAAGCTATGATGGCCTCGCGGACCATGAGGCTGGTCAGTAGGCCTCTCTCCACGAGGTAGGCTAGAAGCGGCGTCGGGGCCCATCCCTGCTCTGCGAAATGCTTCCCGAACCAGGCGCGAATGACGGGGTGGGAGTTTTCTGCAAACTCCCAGGCCTGGACCTCGGCAAAACCGGTGCCTATGTCTTTGGGAAGAGGGCCGTTTATGCTAACCCTGGTCATGCGGTGGGTTGGGTGTCCGAAACGCTCGAAATATGGCTTGGCCTCACCCTGGCCTTGGAAACTGGCTGGATAACATGCCTTCATGTCAATGCTCACGATGTCCCGAGTGTCATAGTCCATCGAGTTCCAGAGCCCGCCGTGGCCGTGTTCGACACAGGCCTTCTGAACGTCATCTAGAAGACTGACCGGAGTTGGCTTCCAGCCGTTTCTTTCCTTTGCCATTATGCTGGCCGCATGGTTTACGCCAAAGGCCCGGTCGGCAAGGTCCTCATCTCCAAGGACTCTACAAGCTTCCCTGAGGCTTTGGTGGGCCTCCGGTGTCCTGTAGGTGCGGCCGTCCTGGAGTACGAACTGGTCGACTGTGAGCCGTTTGTCTTGTTGCCCTCCTAGGAGCCAGACGGCTTTGGGATCGTTTTCTGTTGCTTCTCTGATGGCCTGCCACACATCACCCTCGTACAGGTGGACTTGCCTGCTTGCCGGGAAATGTAGGTTTTTGTCCCAGGCGTGGCCGTTGTGGCAGATGAGCTCTACTTTACCTCTGATACCGTTGCCCCCAAGCTGGTATTTCCCGCTGTTGTAGATTTCCTCACCGGCGATGTCTCGCAGGATTATCGCTCTCTTCAGGATCTTCTCCAGTTCAGCCACATCGTCGACCGTGGCGCCAGTTTCGTGGACCCTACCCTCCCATTCCTGGATTTTCTGGCGTCTTGTTGGGGTTAACCCCTGGCCTCTCAAGGCACTTTCAAAGTGCTCTACCACTCTCTGGGCCACACAATTAAGATCACCGTCGCGCATTGGGGCCAAGTTGGCAGGGTCTGGGTCTCTGAAGGGGTAGAGGCCGTACACGACTGCGGTGACTGGGTAAGCATTCTGATAGAACGCTTGGTCGATTCCGGACAGTGCGCCCGGCCTTGTGTCCCGAGAGATCTCGATGATGCCCTGCCCCTTCTTCCTCTCGGCACGGACCGGGTCAAACTTGTCTTCGACGACCCAGTCCCCCTCAGCACGCTCTCTAAGGAATTTGATCCTCAAGATAAACTGGCGGGGCGGAAGGGCTGTGAGGAGCCGTGCCGCCCTCTCGTCTGTCATGCGGGCATCTAGGGCCAGCCGGCCAGCCCTAGCATGCATGCCATCGGCGATCTCAACGTCGCCGATGTCAAGCGGGTCCTCTGCTTCCACCCTCCATGTAGAGAACACCGCAGTGGCGCCGTCGACTTCAAACTCATCTTTGGCGTCGTTTAGGAGCTCAATCCACGACTCGCCTGCCGGGAGCCGTACTGGGGTAGGAACCTGGTTATCGAGATCGATAAATGGTAACCTTGGTTGAAGTGGCTGAGGGAGACGTCTCTGAATGTCTTCAGGAATCGGTTCGTCGAGGATGTGCCGTACGTTTGGTACTTCATACTCTGCGAGCATCTCATCGATCAGATCATCCATAGTAGCCATGCTGCTGGATGGGTATGCTACATGCCCGACCACTGTCTAAATGGGTATTTGAACAGCAAGGAGCTGCTCCAATACCAGATCAAACCGTCTTCGGGATTTCTTCTTCAGGGCCATGTGCTGGTGGCGAATCTTCTCCCGACCACAGCCTCGACAAAGCTGTATACCACTCTGAACCCCCTTGCCGCAAGACGTGCAGCGCACAGGCAGATTACTGCCCTTTCGAATCTTTGCTAGGTGGATCTTACAATAAGTTCCACAACAGCTCTTTCCACAGAGAGCTGTTTCACCGACTTTGATCCAGGCACACAAGTTATGACCCTTCATATTGCGACGTGATTATCACAAGTATACCCATTGCACCGGTGTCTCTAATTGGGAGAGCCCGGGCCGGCGGGGGTGGTGGGCCGTCCCTTGGGGCTCTCCTTCAGTAATGGGACTAGATGGGTATGAGTCATTCCATGTCAGACCAACACACCTTTAGACCTTAGGTCTTCCGATTTTGATAAAAATTGCTGTGCTTGTAGGTATTGATGAGTAAGGAAAACATACCAATTTTTGGCCCGATCCGCCTTTCCATGTGGTTAGGGCGGAGATTACAAAAAATGGACAATTTTAGCTTAAAACACCACCCTTTTAGTAAAAATACATCACAACCCCGTCAGTTTTCACCGAATATATGCAAATTTGGTATCAAAATAATGAGAATAACATGATCTAACCAACGATGTTGTCAAAATTAAGTTTTGTCAAAAGTAGGTCACCATGACCTTTGATACACCACCTTGACCTTTGACCCCATTTAAAAAATAGAGTATCATTTAGAAAATCAATGAAATTAAAACTGTTTGATAGTGTGTGTCATTCTCTATTAGAATCCGTTTAAATCTTCCTGGGGTCTTCAAAATTGAAAATTTTATTACTGTTTTTTTACAATTGGTAGCTATAAATGAGCCAATTTAGCCTGTACATATATTGGAAGTCACCACACTTACTCTTCTGTTTCAGCAAATTACTAACATTATTCTTGGTTTGTAGCGAGTGCAAAACCACACAAGGCAGTACTTTTTTGAAATTTGAGGAGGCTATCTTGTGAGTATTTTTACGAACAGTATTGAGTCCGAGTTGTGCTGTGATAATGAGGTGCTGTCTTTGGTACTGACTGGACAAAACATGACACATGAGGGCGCCAAAATCATGCATAATAATACTCTCTGCATATTACACACAAGGCATGCATGATGGAGAAAGTCAACAGGAGTCGATAGTTTGCTAGCCCATTCTGTTTTTGGCCACCCAGATAGTATTTATAAGTACAACTTGGGCCCAGTTAAGGGCACTAAACAGCTTTATGCTTTCTACCCGCACCCAGTCCAGCGATCATACATACTGTCGAAACACATTTCAAAGTTACCAAATTACAAGTCTGTAACTTGTGTAATATGGTCATAAAGGAAATCTAAGGTACGGTAATAGTCTTAAATGTGCAAGGAAACTTTGATTTTGACATCTGGGTAATTTATATAATTAATTAAATAGTGGATTCAACAAAACTTAGACCATGGAAAGATTTTACTTTAATACCCTACCAAAATCGGTTAAGGAACAGCAAAATCTTGGAAACCATCCATTTGTGTTTAGAATTGTACAAACACTTCGCACAACATTTAATTTGTGACTTAAGTCAGGAAATTTTCATGCAGTATAGGGGAAAAAGTTTGCGGTTTCTGTGTTAGATGTTCTTAGCACAATGTGAGGTCACTCAAAGCATTCACATGGTACATGTACATTGTGATTTCTGCGCTATTTGCAGACATAAATCTTGAAATATTAAAGGCGAAGTAAAAAAGAAACATGTTTAGCGTCCCCGCCCGCTTCTTTTTGGGGGCCGCCTGGATTTTTAAATGTTTTACCAGTGGAAAATGAGGTGAACAAAAACCACAAAATGTCAACCGATCCATCGGAAAACAAAATACAATGTACAAGCTTACTCAAACTATTCAAACCACTGTAAACAAATTCAATTCTGTTGTACAGCATGTCTCTTTCATTTTTGTGTCTTAGAAAAGTTGAAAACCTACGGTTGTCGGAAATTTACAGAAGAATGGCGGCCATCTTGAAAATAAAAATAAAAACCCTCCTCCCTCCCTTGTGGATTGTTGGAGGAATGTTTTTGAACCTGGACGCTCAACTTGTTTTTTCACTTGGTCTAACAGGTTGTGCCACCTGTTTAGACAGTTGTTACAAAAGAGAGTTGATTATTTTCCCAAGAGATTACTGTTCCTGACCTATTTTGGTGGGGGAAGTAAAATCTTCCCCAGACCATCTCCCGTTGATACTGAAATTAGTAAAATGTTGCAGACTGCAATTTATAAAATAAATTTATAAATTCAGCCAATACACACAAACCTAATATAATCTGACCTTAACAGCTCTAAACGTGAGAAATTTCCCAAAACAACATTGTGTTGACAATTCTACTTTAATTAATCAGTTAAAATGTATGTATGAAAACCAATAAGGTGTGAAGTGATACTTTAGATTGTCCTTTTTCTGAGTATGCAGAACTTGGGCCAGATATTTTTTGACAAACTAATATTTTGAAATCAGGTATACTCTCTTTTACTGAGTTAAGAATAATGACCATACACATCTTGTTTATGTTGATCAATCTGCCCCAATGCATGTCATTGATATGTAAATCACATGAGGGAGCAGAAATTTCTTTAACCGGATAGCTTGAACCTGGGTAGTGATCACATTATAAGCAGCTTTAAAGAGCATACAATGGAAAGTACATGTAGCTGCACAAAAAAAAACATTAAGTTGTCAATTCTGAAGACCCCAGAGAAATTTAAATGGAAAATTCTCAGGAGACAGCCTCCTCAAATTTCAAAAAAGGTATTGATTTATGTGGCTTTGCACTCTTTACAAACCAACAATAATTTTAGTATTTTTTTGAAACAGAAGTTTTGAAACAGAAGTCGTGGTAGGGTGACTTCCAATGTAAGGGCTATAAATGGACTCATTTATAGCCTACAAACTGTTAAAAACAGTCATAAAATTTTCAATTTTGAAGATCCCAGGAAGATTTAAACGGATTCTAATAGAGAATGACACACACTATCAAACAGTTTTTATTTCATTGATTTTCTGAATGATACTTTGTTTTTAAAATGGGGTCAAAGGTCAAGGTGGTGTATCAAAGGTCATGGTGACCTACTTTTGACAAAACCTAATTTTGACAACATCGTTGGTTAGATCATGTTATTCTCATTATTTTAATACCAAATTTGCATATATTCGGTGAAAACTGACAGGGTTGTGATGTATTTTTACTAAAAGGGTGGTGTTTTAAGCTAAAATTGTCCATTTTTTGTAATCTCCGCCCTGACCACATGGAAAGGCGGATCGGGCCAAAAATTGGTATGTTTTCCTTACTCATCAATACCTACAAGCACAGCAATTTTTATCAAAATCGGAAGACCTAAGGTCTAAAGGTGTGTTGGTCTGACATGGAATGACCCGTATACGATATGCCAGACCACATAGCCATGCTGCTGGATGGGTATACGATATGCCAGACCACGGTCTAAATGTGGCCTTCAGTAATGGGACTGGGAGCCGTTTTGGCCCAAATAGAGTGGTCTGGCCCGCCTGTAATGGGTCTGGGAGCCGTTTTTTGCCCAAATAAATGGTGCATTCACCCCCCCTGCTGCTCGTCTTGTTGCTTAACTGCTTATGCACGTACATGTAGCGAAGTATTGTTGCTCAAACTCCAAAGAATATCAACGTTTTTAGTGGAAAGTTTGCTAGATTAAGAATGCCTCGTGAGGTTAGAAAACACTGTTGTATTTGCAGAACAGGAGTAAGTTGTAGATTTTATCTATCTAGTGTTTATAAGGACGATATCGAACCTTGTTTTTTGCTTCAAGATGAGCGTGAAGGTGATCTCTGCACATCGTGTAAAACTTGCATTGTTCAGTTTCGGGCAGATAGTGCATGTGATTGGTGTAAAAATTGCTCAGAATGTGTTAAAAGCATGAGACTTGGCACAAGTACTCAGAACAACATTACAAACATTTACAGGGGTAGTGCCAATTTGAAATGTGTGTTCCTTAGCAACGGTTGCTAGGCAACATATTTTCCATAGAAACCAGCATATAGGGTAGTCGGAGACCAAATTTTATGGCAGATACTCCTCTATTGTTATGGCTAACATACCAATCTTCATGTTTACATGCATTTGGAGCAATTTCACTACCTTTTCACAGTTACTAGACACCATTTTCCCTAGCAACCAGTACAAATTGACATATTTCCCTAGCAACCAGTGCAAAATGATGGTCTCAGATTGTTTTTAATGTGTATGTTAACATCTCCATTTATATTGTCATACTAGCATCACTATGTAGCAGTTGTGTAAGTACACAAGGCTCTTAATGCACATATTGACTCATTTACTCAATCAGCTTACATGTTTTTGCTTCTTTTATAGTATAGTGATAGTCATCCGGCCTATACAAGCAAGCTAAAAATGGCAAGCCCCTCAACTACCCCTACCCAGACAACTGACTGGTCTAAGTGTGCTCTTTGTCAAGAAGATGGCAGAGAAAAGTTGACAAGCCCCACTGCTGCAAGCTATAAAACCATAGCTGAGAACATTTCTCAATTTAGTGAACTGAATTGCATGCCAGTACAAATAGATATCAGTCGATTAAACAGTGGAAATGGTATAGAGGTCACTTTTCGTGAACAAAATGCAAAGTGGCATAAATCATGTAGCTTAAAGTTTAGTTCAAGCAAATTGGACCGTTTCAAGAACCGGAAACGGAAATCTGATGGGTTTGAGGATGGGGCAACTACCTCAAAAAGGATGTTCACCAGAAGCAGTGCGGGAGAAGCAGATACCAATATGCCTGTGGACAGCACAAATCCTGTTTGCTTCTTTTGTTCCAAACCAGAAACAAAGACAGACAAACTTCATGAAGTCTCAACATTTCAAGTAGATTTCCGTGTGCGTAAGTGTGCACAAAAGCTCCAAGATGAAAATCTGTTGGCAAAGTTAGCCGCAGGACCTGACCTGATAGCCCTTGAGGCAAAGTATCATGCAGGATGCCTCACCACTCTGTATAACAGAACTGCACGTATTCCACAGGACCCTGATACCTCAAGTGAGCAAATGTGCAAGGGCGTTGCGTTAGCAGAGTTGATATCCTACATTGAGGAAAAGAGACAAGATGAGGATGTTAAGGTGTTTAAACTTGCTGATCTTACAAAGCTATACTCCAAGAGACTTGAACAGCTTGGCGTGACTGTATCTTCACGAGTAAATAGCACACACCTCAAAGACCGAATTGTCATGCATCTCCCTGGTATGAAAGCTTTCAAGGAAGGCAGAGATGTGTTCATGGCTTATGAGGATGACATTGGCGCTGTTCTTCGCCAAGGATATCAGACTGATCGAGATGAGCAGAGTGTCATGATGACTCAGATAGCCAACACAATCCGACATGACATTTGTGCACAAAAGACAACATTCTCTGGGTCATTTGACCAGACTAGCCAAGTGGAATCTGTGCCTCAGTCACTTCTATCTCTAGTCAGTATGCTTGTCAATGGGTCAAATATCAAGGATCAGACAAGCAATAGATACCTCAGTCAACCAGTGCTCACCATTGCTCAACTGCTCATGTCCAACTGCATTAAGAGACGTCGGAACGAGTGTGGGAAAGTACCACACGTCTATCACAGCAAAGATCGGGAGACACCATTACCGGTCTATCTGGGACTTAAGGCACACGCACTAACCAGGGAAAAGAAGTTAATCGATAGCCTTTACGCTCTTGGTATATCAGCCTCATATGATCGTATCATGGATATAATCACATCATTGGGCAATAATGTCTGCGAGTACTATCACCAGATTGGCACAGTCTGTCCTCCTCAGATCTGGAAGCGTCAGTTTATCACAGCCGCGGCTGACAATATAGACCATAATCCAAGTTCAGCTACCTCCACGGATTCATTTCATGGCACAAGCATATCCTTGTTTCAGAGTATAACCACAGAGGACACCATGAGCGATGACAATGGGAGTGGTTTCAGCCATCATATAACACCTCAGAAGGGGCAGAGAAAGGTGAAGGACTTGCCAATTTCTTACAGTGAAATAAAGCCTACAGGTCTACCTTCAAGTGATGTCTATGTTCCTCTTACTGCTGGTAACATGACCTCATCCTGCGATAATCTAAGTAAGGAGATGGAGAAAGAATATGACTGGCTAAGGCATGTTGAGAACCTGCATGAAGATGAAATATCCTCCGAGTCCAACATATCTTGGGCAGCATATCATGCCAGTCTTCTACCAGAACCAGATATCTTGCCTTCCATAAATGCAATGCTGCCCCTCTTTGCTGAAGAAGCCAGTTCTCCTTCAATGTTGCGTCACTGTTTTGACGTTATTCACGCCGCTGTGCAATATGCCAACCCTGGTCAGACTCCAGTGATAACAGTTGACCAACCTCTCTTTGCAAAAATGAAGCAGCTACAATGGTCCATGGATAATCTGTATGGCGAGGACAAGTTTGTATTGCTTCTTGGGGGACTTCACACAGAGATGACCGCCAACAAAGCCTTGGGCCACTGGTTGGAAGGTAGTGGCTGGGTGGAAGCTCTACAAGAGGCAGAACTTGCAACTCCTGGAATTGCCGAATCGTTCCTGAAAGCATCCCATGTCACCCGTACCCGACATGCCCATCAAGTTACTGCTTGTGCATTGCATATCCTCCTGAGGAAAGCATACGATGTGTATGTGGAAAGCCTCCCTCAAGGTCCCCCAGAGAGTTTCAGCTGCTGGTGTACACGACGGAAGGATAAGCATCCTCAGTTCCTATACTGGTACACAACACTTGAATTGGAGTTGCTAATGTTGGCATTTGTGCGTTCTTTGCGTATAGGAGACTTTGATTTGTACGTAGACACCCTAACCAAGCTAACACCTTGGTTCTTCAGTCTAAACCACACTCACTACGCCCGATGGATGTCTGTTCATGTAAGAGATATGTGTAGCCTCGATGCAACCAACCCTGATGTTGCTCAAGAATTCCGGAATGGCAAGTTCGTTTTGGCCAAGTCTCAGAGAAAATTCTCCTTGATCGCCATTGACCATGGCCATGAGCAAAATAATGGGGTGATGAAGGATGAAGGTGGAATAATTGGACTGACACAGGATGCCGACGCTCTTTTGCGATGGGCTGTAGCTGGGCCAGAACTCATTCGCGTCATTGCTGAGTTTGAAGCATCCATTGTAGGAAAAAGAGAGAGTGCCAGCCAAACAAACCACCATGAGCAAACTAATGCCACCCAGAGGCTATTTTCCAAACAACTTAATTCACTGGTAGATATAATCGACGACATGGGAAACCCATTTGAGGAGGAGAGTTCAGACATTCTCAGACTACACTCAAGGGACATAATGGATAAGGAATCGATTGAGTGCCTCACATCCATACAATCAAAAGGTCAAGAGCAGTATGCAACCTTTGTGGAGGAGCGTCTTAAGACAAATACCAAGCCAATAACAGCTACCATCACCAGAAACAAGGTAGTACTGTTCAACAAACAAGCACAACGCTCCAATAAGGCAGGTTCAAAAGCCAACCTTCTCCAAAGTGAATCTTCTCTCTTTTCAAGGCTGTATATTGCATGCCAGACAAGAGATGGTGACTTGGACAACTTTTTCAGCCATGAGAACCACCCATTTCCACCATCTCTATCTTCCTATGGGCAGCTCCGTTTGCCATTGCAGAAGTCTCACCTTATGGATTGTCTTGAGCAACACGTGGAGTCTACATCTAATGTAAGGCCAAGAACAGATGTGAGCATCATGGATGGTGCGGTACTCGTCAACATTCTCAAACCTGGCGGATGCAAGACATTTGGTGACTACACTGCAAAGGTGTTTGTTCCTCACATCAAAAGGGAACAAAATCAGGCTCAAAGAGTAGACATTGTGTGGGACCAGTACTTCGACAACAGTCTAAAAGCGCAAACCAGAGAAAAGCGTAGTACAGGACCAAATCAACGAAGACGTGTGGAGTTGTCTAGTCCCATACCAAGGAACTGGAAACAGTTCCTTCGCTTGAACGACAACAAGACAGAGTTGTTCAAACTCCTTAACCGTGAACTTGTAGCAAGTGCAACTGAAGAGAAGTCACTCGTTGTTACCAATGGCGACACTGCACTCTGTGCCCCTGCTCAAGACATGACCAACTTAGCTCCCTGCAACCATGAGGAAGCAGATTCCAGAATCATGGTACATGTTGCAGATGCCATCATGCTGGGCTTTCAAAAGATCCTTGTTCGAACAGTAGATACTGACGTAGTTGTGCTTGCAGTAGCTGTTCTGCCACAGCTGGGAAGGGCAGAACTTTGGATTGCATTTGGTACTGGCAAGAACTTCCGCTACATCCCTGCTCATGAGATATGTGCATCACTTGGTCCACAGAAATCTGTGGCACTTCCGGTGTTTCATGCTTTCACAGGCTGCGACACTGTATCCCAGTTTGCCCAAGTGGGAAAGAAGACTGCATGGAAAGTATGGGCAACACATGATGAATTCACTGCAACCTTCTATGAGCTGCACAATTCACCACAGCAAATATCTGAAGAGACAGAAGCTTCATTGGAGTATTTCACTATACTTCTCTATGACAGGACAGCAACATGTACCTCTATCAATGAAGTTCGAAAGCTTATATTCACACACAAAGGCCGTCAGATGTCATCTCTTCCTCCCACCAAGGCTGCTCTACAGCAACATATTAGAAGAGCAGTCTTGCAAGGTGGACATATCTGGGCTAGTACTACGGTGCCATATCGTCAAATACCATCTCCTGCTGACTGGGGTTGGACTTGTCCAGAACAGTGGACACCCTTGTGGACACATTTGCCAGAAGCTAGAGTGTCCTGTCCAGAGTTGCTGAAGTGTGCATGTAGGAGCAGATGCATAAACTGTAAATGTGTAAGGGCACTCTTAAAATGCACTGTATATTGCACGTGCAAGGGAGATTGTGACAACGCCTAAACTATGGCAAAGGTCCACAAACATTCTTAAGGTGATAACACTCTTGAAAATGACTGGTTACTAACTTTGAATGTGCTGCCTTCAAGTATCAGCAGCAATGTTTTGATCAGATGTGTGTAAATTTCACACAATTGTTTGAACTATAACTGGCTTAAAGTTATGAATATCTTGCTCAATAGTATAGTTCCTAGCCAGTTACATAGATTTGCCTTATTAGATAGACTAACACAACTTTAAAAGCTTGTTGCTATGGTAATATGTTGCCTAGCAACTGTTGCTAAGGCTTATTTGGCTTTTTAATGGCCTTAAAATAGTCTACTGATAGTTCTGATGTCCTGAAACATTATTACAAACCTTTCTAAATCATGTAAAATGGGCTAGAAAGTTCCAATTAGCTTGTTACTAAGGTAATTCTCTTCCCTAGCAACGGTTGCTAAGCAACGCTTTGTTATTTTTGGCACTACCCTTGAAAATGATCAGTATAGTCCAAAGAACATCTGTGCCAAGTTGGGTGCTTTTAACACTTTCTGAACAATTTTGGCAATATATTGCACCAATCATACAGACTAAGACAAATCAGTAACTTTCGCACATCGCGTGGATAGCAAGCGTCAGTTTGGTGCAATTCATAAACGTAAAATCGGGGGGAAACGTGAAAGAAAACTAAAAGAGCAAGTGGGAAAAAGCGCAGAGGAAGCACCCTCAAGCGAATTTGAAGAATTAAAAGGGAAAATAGAAACTCTTGAAGCAGAAAACAAGAAACTCAGAGAATTCGAGGAAAATGTAAAGCAATATCTAGGAGTTGATAGGACATGTCAAGCACATCAACTTAAGACTTCTGCACTACAGCATATTGCAGCTACCTCAGGGACAGGGGATAAAGACATCTTAAAAGTTCAGGGCAAACATGGGCGTCCAAAGGTTTTTGTTAGGGTTCCTGTTGCTGAGGTGGGAAGTTCTACTTGTACAAAATCGAGTCTCCGTAGAAGGAACCAATTAATTGAAAAGGTAGAAAAAATTATATCTGGTAGTATGTTTCCTTCAACTTCAACTGGTGGCACTGGTTCACAGTCAAGCTCTGGTAGGACTACTCCCTCAGCGGCAGGAACACGTCCCTCAACCCCACCGCCAGCTCCTTTGGATGATGTTGCTGCTCAGCGCGCTTGGAATATAAGGCAAAAAAAAGAGGAGTATGCAACAGCATCCCAAGCAGCAGGCTTGAAAGTTTGCACTAAGTTCTCAAGGGAAACAATAAATGGGTTGCGCAGCCTCATGCCAGAAACCATGTGGGTTTTTCTTAAAAAAAACCTAGAAAAAGAAACAGGGCAACAGTTGTTGGGAACGCGACAAGCAATGAGATCTTCAACAGAAATTCCTGACAAGTATGAGTTTGGTTCTTTCAAAGGGAGTGGGGGGAGCACTGTTCACTTCAGCCGAGTTACGGATCTTGGAAATATGATAAAACGCGTTGTCACAGAGTGTGTTGAAACAAACATGATGGTGAAAAGCTTTGATGATACATTATGGATGCATGTTTCCGGGGACAAGGGTGGTAAAAGTACAAAATTTGTCATACAAATTCTGAATGTCAAGGACAGTCACTCTGTGAAATCGCTCAACTTGTTGGGAATATTCGAAGGGGGAAAAGACGATAGGATCAACATTGAAGCAGCATTCACGCCTGTTTTTGAGGAACTTCTGGAGATCACTGGGGACATCTCAAAGCTGCAGCTCCCAAAACCAGAAATTCATGACAACCTGTTCACAGATGAAATGGTTCAGGCAGGGGTGGATGAGAAATTAGATTTCACTCCTCTGGAAAAAATTGATCACAGTAACAAGTTTATCAGCCCTGATTGCAGTTACTGCCAGCAAGCTTCATCTTCATTTTTGGTAGAACAAGCTCAGTCTACTTCCAAAATAAAAGGCCCTATAATTTACACAAAGTGTAAGCTGACATGGGGTGGTGACTGGGAATGGATAGCAAAGGTACTTGGGTTGACAGGTCCTAATGGTTTTCATTTTGCCCCCACTGTCTTGCCACACTAAATGACCTTCAACGCGGTAAGCCTCATGCCTTACATGTCATTGAGGAATACAAAAATGAAGATGAAGATGATGGTGTACAGTTTGCATACAGTCAGCAAAGAGACCTGGCAACCTGTCATGCAAAGGCCCAAGATTTCATTGCAAGAGGTGCAAAAAAGGAACAGGCTAAGCATTTTGACAACTGCATTCAACATCCACTTATAGGCACCAAGGATCGGGTCATTGAGCATGTGTCAGTCAGTCCCCTGCATATAGGTTTAGGACTGGGGTTGCAGATGTTTGAGATTGTCGAGAAAAATGCACAACAATTAGACAAGCAAATCCTCATAAATAATGGGATGCATAATGCTGTAGATGATTTGTATGCGCGCGTTGCAGATTTGGCTAAGGAACAAAATGAGTTGCGCAATTCCACGAGAGAACGTGAAGATGACCTTAGGGCTAAGCATGACCAGGTTGCTCAGGTACAGGCAGATAATCCGAATCATTTTTCCAAAACGGATCAGAAATTAAATGACAACAGTCTACTAGCTCGGAATTCTAGAAAGCAGGTTCAGCAGCTGAATAGTCAAATCAAGGGAATTGAAAAAACAATTCGAGGCATTGCCAAAGAGATTAGTAGCAATGAAAAGGTACAGGCTGATGTTAGAGATGAAATTCAGCGGGTTCCAGGGCCATTTATGAATAGGTTTAGCACAGCCATAGAAGGATTAGGCATTAGGAGACAGTCATATCATGGTGGATCATTAATTGGGGGTGATGTACACAAGATGTTGAAAGATGCCAACTACAAGAAGTTTTCTGAAATTTTTCTTCCTTTCAGTCTCAACACGCCCACTGGGCTCCAAACATTTGGGTCCGAAGAATTGTCTGAGAAAATCAGTGCAATGTTTGACAAATTCAAATCTTGTTATGACTTGTACACTGTAAATAGATTGCTGTGTAAGCATGAAGTCGAGTTGCTGGCCTTGCGGTGTTCGGAGTTTGGTTGCTGGTTCCCCATCAACTTTCCAACAGAAAACCTCAAACGAAAATTCCATCTTCTCACAGTTGAAGTCCCAAGGCAGGCTAGGATATTAGGAACTGTTGGCATGATGTCTGAGCAGGCCACAGAGAGCATTCATGCATATGCGAATAAATTAGAGCGTATGTTCGTCAGTGTGCGCGAGCCTGCTAAGCGACAAAAACTTGTGCTCAGACAACATGCCATGTACAGCTCCCCTCAGTTACGACATCTCAAATTGTAGAATTAATAACAGGATATTGACTTTCAAGTTTAGGAAGGGTTTTACTTAAAAATTCCAGTGCAGGCCAGATTTCAATTATAAATAAATAATAGCAGGATCTTAACTTTGTCTCAGGCAGGGTTTTTAGTTTCAAGAGCACTGAATTGGGTTCCTGACAAGTCTTGGGGTATCCAGTTGTCATTAAACACCCAATGAAGTAATCCAAATTAATATATTGTTTTTGTAACCACATGTTATTGCAAGGTTGATTTAGCTCTAACCCCTTACTCAAAAAAATTAAAGGAACAGACATTTGCATTTGAAACGGTTTTCAACCAGACCGGTACCTCATTGATTTTACTTATTGTACACTGCTGCAATTGTTTAATTATGCATCATAAAATGCGAGATGATGCAATTGATTTGGCATGTGTTTTAAAGTTCAGTAATAAATAAGTCTGTTCCTTTAATTTTTTGAATAGTATAGTATTGAATTTGTTGGATTTAGCAGGGATAGGGTTTGTTGATTTATTTAATTACATGTAGAATTATTTTAGCTTGCAGTTATTGGTAGCTGCCTACGTCGTCGCGAGTAGGACAAGTGTATCCACTACCATAATTGCATAGGCCGTTTAAATCCAACATTTTCTTTAGTGAAGTTGAATTAAGTAAATTATAACAGGTTGCATGGAAATTATTTTTTTGAAATTCAAGGTTCATTACAAAATCAGAGATCACCACCATTTGTGTGGGCTTTGTAAAGGTTAAATATTTTTTTTCTCTAATAATTTGTCATTCACCCAAATAAATTGTGGGGGAAAAATATTTTACACTGAACTTGTTCAATTTGTTGACACATACAAATTGAAATTGCAATGGTAAACAACATTTTTTCTTTCTTGAAAAAATTAAGGGGTTCATCAAAAAAATGCATGTCTGCATATACATTATGTGGTTGCTCCTTTTTTAATTGAATTTTTTTCTTTTACACAAAAAGGTCTTGAAAACTTATGCGATGGGCTACTTGTGTAATCGAGTTATGAAAGTCAATGGTATTGCAGTCTGGTCAAGTGGATACATGATGATTTACAATGATCTCTTCTCGTGGGTGGGTCAGATCTTCAAGTCATTTGCTGTGTTTAAAGACATGGTTGTGATAAGAGGATCCATGATAGCATCTACCCAGAGATCAATATATTGTATCTGAGTCCACGTCAAAACCACTGCAACCTGAAAACAGCGGCATAACTTGGGTTTAACATGGGGGGAAAAAATGTTCAGGGAGGAGGACTGAAGCCAACGATGTAATTGTTTTTGCTCAAGATTTTAAATGGGGGAGGGCAAAAGGCACGTGTCCCCCATGCATGCCCATATAGTTATGCCACTGTATTAAGCGCACATTGTACTTATAACATTAGCCGCAATTTTTTGTCGAGTGCCAATTCTTTAAGTATAAATCAGACGGCGTATGATGATTGGGCGTCTTTCTTAAGCATCCCCCAAAGGCGGTCATCCATGTGGTACTTTTGAGAAAAATAATCAAGTGATCGGCAGTGGCGTAGCTGGAGGGGGATGGGGGGGGGGGGGGGGGGGGTAACCCCCCATAAAAAAAAATCGTCGGCTCTCCCAGATCCCCCCCCCCCTTCCCTGCACTCAAAATTTGCAAATGCCGAAAATAATAGCATAATCAAGATAACTGAGCACCCCCTACTGTAACATCCGTCCGCCCCCCCCCCCCCCCCCCGCCCCCCATGGAGAGAGCCCTGGCTATGCTGGTGGTAACCAGACGACTTAGGACCAGAAGCCTTTCTTCGGCACTGTTTGATGGTGATCACCGCTGTTTAATCAGAAAAGAGTACTACTTCTCTATCTTTGATGGCAAGCTGTGCAGTCTGCTTCAGTGAACAGGAATGGTAAAGAAATCAGAATTGGGGTCATTTATTAGTTATTTGAAAAACAAAATAAAAATTTTCTTACTTGGATTTCAAAAACAAAAATAAAGTTTTCTTACTTGGATTTCAGTTACTATGCATATATTGTGGAAGCCTGGGTAATTAGGATCTATGGGTGGGCAAAGGGATTAATTAATACATGGGCGGATCTAGTTTTAGCTGAAAAGGGGAGAAAAATCAGGGGAGGGGACTTGACTTTATATGCACCACAAGTGTGACAAGTGTCTACATAATATTCAACCTGCTTCCTTGAGTTACATCAAATAGGTAATTTAGCAGCATGTCTGCCCCCTGCATTCCCTTTTCCATAATCACATAGCTTACCCCCCCCCCCCCCCCCCCCCCCCACCACCAATGTCGGATCTGCCCAGGTGATATTTAAACAGAAAGATTTTACTTTAATAACCCCACAGTAAAATTTCGGAAAATAACTCCTTGATAAAAACTATCAAAATATGTGGATCAGCCTGCTATTTCAATATTTATGTCGGCAAAATCTGTAAAAATGAGGCAGAAATTAACATGTATGTGAGCACTTTGAGTGACCATACACTGCCAACTTAAGAACATCTACATGTAGCACAACACAAATAACAAAATAATTCTTTCACTATATAAGTATATTGCACACAAAAATTCCCAACTAAGTTCTCAAATTTAAAGGTTGTTCTAAGTGTTTAATACAATTCTTAACACAGATGGACTTTCCAAAATTTGCTTTTCCTAAATTTGCTTTTCCTGACCGATTTTGGTAGGGTGTATTAAAGTAAAATCTTTCCGTTTAGAAATACGTGTAGAATTCATCGTGCAAAAGTACATTATGTACGCGTGCATAATAACGTTGCATGCTCGCTACGTTATTGTGCATGCCAAGCCTACTTACAATCTCGAAATTATGCTAATTGTAACACCTATCAGTATGTTGATCAACGCTGGAATAAATCTACTTCCCGTCCTTTTAACTACAAACACGACAAATCTGTGAATACATTCATTTTCCACGCCAAAAACACTCACAGAATCGACGCTGATTTCCCGCACGCACAATGTTGCACGTCAGCCATTTTTAAATACCCACTGAACGTCAGCACGTGCGACTACGCACAGAAATCACCAGGATTCAGTGTAAAAATCTTCCTTTTAAAAATATTGGCCAGGCAAGGATGGACTTGGCCAAAGTTTTATGCAGAGTTTAGAAGTTCAGCTAAGTGTTACAAGTATAATTGAAGTGAGTATTGAAGCCGTTCGTCGAAAAAGAAGAGATTTGTTGCACGACAACTGTTCTCCATCTCGGGAAAACCCAGGGGCTGAGTCATGCATATTTGACCTTGCCATAAACAACGGTGTCATGTGACCAGGAGACGCGGAGTAATAAGCCCAATCACTTGGGGGTTGTTGACGAAGAGTTCCTCCACACACAAAAAATAGATTTTGACCCCAAATATCCTTGGATCTGGTCCATCGAAGACATTTTGGGGAGGGGTAAATATCGATGACGTCATCACTTAGCCGAAAGAAAGTCAGCAGATGCAATTTCTGTGACGAAAATTATCTTTTAGTGGCCACCCACGCCAGCTGTTTTCCTCATAATGGTGCGATAGACGAAGGTTGAAAGGTCACGTACAAGAGAGGGATTGTTGAGTATTGAGCTATTTCAGTAGTTTTGGTGAAAAAGGCGGAAATTTGTGTACGCCCAATATTTCTTTTTAATAAGTAATTTTCGTAACTTATAATTATCTGAAGGCCGATTTTCACTATTTTTGGAGGGTAGAGTTCTGAACTTATGCATATGCATTGCATAAATTTCCCGGATGTAGGGTGTTCCCCGTGAGGAGAAATCCATTCATGAATTTCGTTATGTGTTTTTGGAAATCCGAGTCGGTACATGTAAACAACAAATAAAAGGGCGCCCTCTGTTGGTTTGTACAGTCTAGTTAAATATTGCAGCGCGAAATACAAACGTGCGATCCGTGGTACGTACGTACGTGCAAGTACTGAGAAAAAGAAAGTCAGTTGACTGCACGTAAACGTTGCCGTACATGTACATACTCCTGCTGCTTTGTGTATTGTACGAATACACACATTTAATCTTGCGGTGGGGGTGTTGATGCTTGAAGTATCGGCATACTCCGAAACTGGACCAGATTCAGTTTGTGCGCATGTGCATATGCTGCACGTATTGTGTGCATGTGATTCTGTACGATCGCCAACGTGTTGTGAAGCGAGATTTTATGAAGGGCTGGCGTGACATCGAAAATAAAAATATGAAGGATTGTAGTGGCTGTGTTTTTGCAAAAAGGGCACGGCGGCCAAGGTAAATATGGGGCAAGGCAAAACTGGCCGTGAAGACGGAGATTTGGTACATAATATATTAAACACAACAGAAACTTGTTTTTTAATACTCTTTATTTTTGACTCGCCCGGCGGACTACAAAGGGTAGCGTTTTGACTCGCCCGCCGCTGTTTTCACTCGCATTTGGCGACCGGGCGACCGCTAAGGTCGAGCCCTGCTATGAGTTTCATTTAATTTCAGAAACGCATCACACAACCCAAAATTTCAAAATGGACCTCATAGTTTTGTAGTTATTTCAAAAATAGTCAGACGGACATTTCTTTGGGACATACTGTAGAAATGAACGTTTGTTCTGCAGTTTCCCTGTCCAGTCTTGACCTGAATTCTGTTTGAGTACAGCTAATCTAAATTGGCTTAATGTGTCGCCTGGTAAGTTGAAATGTTCAGCAACATACTGCTGTCGGACATTGTTGACGGGTGATTGCACAAATTACTAATTTTCATGAAAACATTTGGAATCAGCCCAATTCATGCACCCAGACAACAGAAGTCACTTTCATGTGTTTTCTTGTAACTCAGGGATAAGTTATGACATTATTATTAGCCTATACCAAAACAGGAACTCACCATATGAGTGTGGTTTGGCTAATTATAATGTCATACTATGTAAAAATGCACTCCGGAGTTACATGAAAACACATGAAAATGACTTCTGTTGTCTGGGTGCATGAAATCAATCTATTTGTACAATTGAAAATGTGCAGTCAGTATGTACTTGAAGTATTCACGACGTGGTCCTCCTCCATCTTCAGCATCCTCGCCTGAAAACACTATTCGCACCGGTGTCCAAAAGTTGAAATCTGGGCTACTGACAGCCCTCATGGTGGAGGCGAGTAGTCGCTTGCGATGCACAATAATTGTCTTAGGCTCTCCATCTGAACGCAAGCAAGCAAGTGTAGATACAATGTTTGTCACAAGATCCTCATCATCTCTGTATATTGGGGAATTGAAATGAAAAAGAAAAATTAATTACAAGAAATCTTCAATAGAAAAACTGTAGCAAAGCATATACAGAGTGTCTCCAAAAGAATTATCAGGCAAAACCAGGCACACTCAGAATGTAGATTTCGACAGATCCTGATGCGGGAACTTCTTACATGAAAAATAGTCTATATTTCATCAAAATCAGTCAAGCCAATCAGAAGTTATGTCATTTTTTGTGCAGCAAGGTCAACCCGCAACTATAGGAGTGATTGACTGTGACTTTTTAACATTTTTCATTCTTGGGCCCTACTTTTTCGATGGGAACATGAATCGTGAAAACTATCTTCACATGATCAACACCTTTGTCATCGAGGAGTGCCATAGATTGTGGATTCAAACGGAATACCATTGGTGGTTACAGGACGGCGCCCCACCCCATCGCCGGGTCATTCCCAGGAAGAGTTGTTGGTCTTGGGCATGAAATCGAGTTCCCACCACGTTCGCCAGATCTCACACAAATGGACTTTTTTGTTTGGGGATATGTGAAGGGAAAAGTTTATAATCCCCCCTTGCAGACAACCTCCATGATCTGAGGCAACCAATCGTACATGCATTTGATGTCATTCCTAGGTGTATGATAATTTCAGCAATACAAGACATGGAGAGAAGAGCACATGTTTGCATCCAGCTTGGAGGTGTTCAGGTTGAGGCCGGGCAGCTGGTGAATGAAATGTCATCAAGTGAATGTTAATGTTGACATTGATAATAAAAAAAGACGAAGAAGATTCATTGTAAATAATAACTGTAAATGCAAAGAAAGCAAAAAGAAAAAGAAAGTGTTATGAAAAATGAAGGAAAATCAAATTGTCAGTTACTCCTAGTTGGCGGCTGACCTTGCCGCACAAAAAATGACATAACTTCTGATTGGCTTGACTGATTTTGATGACAGAAATAAAGACTATTTGTCATGTAAGAAGATCCCGCATCAGGATCTGTGGAAATATAGATTCTGAGGTTGCCTGGTTTGGCCTGGACATTTTTTTGGGACACCCTGTATAACAAAATATGAATTATTTCTGGGAGGATGGTGGAAATAGTCAACAGTATTGTTAAGACCGCATATGAAGAGTTAAGACCACATCTGCTGCCTTTAATGCAGCAACATCCTCATCCGAGGCTTTTTCAACAGGAAAGTGCCAGATTGTACAGGCATATACCTCCAGCAGCAACAATGTGTAAACCCTGTCATGGCCTGCATTTAGCCCTGACATGTCCCTACAAGAGTATGCATGGGATGAACAGAGCACATCTTCCAATACACATGTGCTATAAGTGAAACAATGACATGCCATTCCCTCATGAACCTCATGAGGTCATAATTTTGGACTTGCACCAGCATCAATGCCCGAGGACACACTTAATAACTTAAGGTTTTCAATGTTAATATAATTTTTTAGTTTGAGTAAATAAACTGAGGTTTTTGAAAATATAATTAGCATTTATTTAATGTTTTACAAGTGTATTGTTGCACTGATTTCCACTGTTCCTGCTGCAGCCCAACTGGGCCATTAATAACAGTTCAATTATTACTGTAACAAAATTTGATCTTATTACTGTTCCAACTCACCTTTAAACTATCTAGAGAGTGCTTTGTCCACAGTAATAGTAGTCATGTATTGCACATGTTCTTCAGTCAGGCCACAAAACTATTTTAGAGCTTATTGTTACTTTTCCAACTTAACCTACTTTGGCTACAGTCAAACCACAGATGGAGCTCTCATTGTGGTCTTTACTGTTTACTCTCATAGTGCTGTAGTTCCTTGCCCCCATACCTCTGTACTTAGTGTTTATGCAAATATATGTAAAGTAAGAAAGACACACTACATTAGTATTCTAATCTTGAAATTCCTTATGCATTTTTCGACCCAGCACTATTAAACACCTCTGAAAGCCCATTACGGCGTGGATTTGCGACTGGGTCATGGTGGTAGATGGTGGTGTGCTTTTTGGTTTCTTATTTTCTGCACATGTATGGCTGTAGGTGGAAGCCAACTTTAGTTTGGTCGTTTTTATGTTCAAGACAATTATGGTCTTCAATTTGCACCATCATCACCACCACCACCACCACCACCATCATTACTTCACAACAAAGGGTTCAGAGTGGTCTGCATAGTCTTGTGAGCACTTTCCAATGTTCTTTATCCTTGCACCCATGCATTAGTAGTTTTTAACTTGCCTACCAGTGTCTCATCGTAGATAATCCCCAATCCGTATTCTTAACTCTTCAAGTAAATAGCCATTTTAAAAATTATATTATTTATATTTGCATTTTGTAAGCGAAAAAGCGCTAATTACATTTTAATTATTTCGAATTTTCGGATATTGCATTAACGTGTACCTTTGTGTGTTATTTTGTGATAATATCAATGTATTTTTGATTAATTTGTTAATCCCCCCAACTAATTAACGGTCAGCCTCCTTGGGTGGCCGTTATATTACCTTTCATCATTTATTGGCCGAGTGTCACGTAAACTTGCTGCGATTGCAGCAGCCAATCCAATGTCTTCACCATCGCTCTCACAATCACTGAACAATGCGATATAAGACTTGTAGCTAGCACTACCGGTAGTACTGGAGCCTGCTGCTTCCGAGTGGACACCCTGTTGTAATGGAAAGTAATTAGAGTTCCATTGTTCATACTTCAAAGTAAATAAGAGCACATGCAGTTCTTGCCCTTCCACTTTTGTATTCTAAAACGACCCAAAAACTAAGTTTCTTACTACAGCAATTTTTTTTTACAAATGTAAGGTGCACCACTAATTAAGTAAAAATACTGCAAGTTAAACTTACGCGATCCCCCTGGCATGCCGGCAGTATTTATACAGTCAGTTAGTAGCACACTTTTCAGTGTACCTAAACAAAATGGAATGGGTCATAACTAGCAACATACAGTGTTGGAGGTCTCCAGGCCTCGGAAGTTGTGGCATCGGCCTTGGAGGTTGTGGCCTTGACTACAACACTGATGGATTAGCAATAAATTAGTAATGAATCAGCAATGAACTCATTTGACCCTAGATGACATTTGACCTCAAATGTCTCAAGTCCTCTTAAATCCGTCCGCCTACCCACAGATTATTGTTACCAAGTTTTGTTGAGATTGAAGTCTGACTTTTCATATGACAGCACTAAACAAAATGGAACACAGACACACACAGTTACACATACAAGAAAACATCTTATCACCTAGGCATGAACAGATACCTCATGACAGCAAAGAGAAAGATCTAGGACTAGGAGTCTATATAAACAGAGGACTGTAAGAACACCAAGCAGTGTGCAGCAGCAGCAAGTAAGCCAATGGTTTAATTAAGAATAATCGAGGACATTCACACACTATGATAAAAAATGCTTCACCACCCTCTACAGGACCTACATCATCCACACCTTAATATTATTGCATCCAAGCATGGAGCCCAAGTCTCAAGAAAGATGTGACAGTGTTAGAAAAGGTACAGCACAGGGCAACCAAGAACATCCCAAGTTTGAAAAACAAAACCTACACAGACAGATTGATGGAGTTAAACCTATGCAGTTTGGAAGCAAGAAGAGTATGAGGCGACTTGATCGAGGTGTACAGGATCCTAAATAGCTTGGAAGGCATTGGGGAGAGCAAGCTCTTCCAGAGACCGACAACCCATCCAAAGTCAGAGGTCAAAAAAGCTCTACAAACCAGGAATAAAGAAAGGGTTGAACTGTATGAAAGCTTCTTTTTCTATCCGAGTTATTTCAGAATGAAACAACCTCCCTTCACATGTGCTGCATGCAGCTTCAACCAACCTGTTTATGAACCAACTTGATGCCTATTGGAAAGACATTGGATATGGGGTCATAAAGGCTTAGCCTAATCAATTCCCATCAACCTAAGTAAGTAAGTACATGCACACAGAAGGAACACACAATCGCAATATCACCTTTCTGGCTTACAGCCAGGGGGATAACAATTAAGGGAAAATACAGGCAGTCCAAGAAATGCTCACATAACAATTTAAATTTAAACGAATTATGTCATTTTGTTGAGTTGAGTAACCGGCCTATAACAACACTTAATGTAAACCAATAAATGCTGAAAGAACACACATTTTTTTTAAACAGTGATTTTCAAAACTACGCTTCTCATTTGGACCCCGAGTGGCCACCTTACCTGGTTTCTTCTACGAAACTGAATTGTTGGGGTGTCGGTCTGTTCAAAACTGGCACTGGTATCTGTGTCTGTAAGCTGAGTCTGAAAAGGAAAGGTTCATTATCACATCACTGGCACGAAAGATCAATGTACCTTTCTTGAATTTGCTTTGACTGAATTCCAGCTTCAAATGCACAAATGTAACAAATTTCTTTAGCCCTTCACATGGGTAGACAATGTCCAGTACAGGGGCGGATCTAGGAATTTTTGCGGAGTGGGTGTGAGGCCTGGTTCTTTTTTCAGTAAATCAGTGGTGAAATGTAGACAGGTTTTTTCATCCGGATACTTGGCCTCCATAAAATCAAAAAGTGGGGTTCGAGGGGGGGAGGGGGGACAAGCGGACATTTAGGTTGTTATTATTACTATAATTGTCATAATATTTGTTGGATAGTCAAAGCAGGGGGGGTGGAAGGTTTTGACCCCC
This sequence comes from Hippasteria phrygiana, assembly GCA_037893225.1. Taxonomy (NCBI): domain Eukaryota; kingdom Metazoa; phylum Echinodermata; class Asteroidea; order Valvatida; family Goniasteridae; genus Hippasteria; species Hippasteria phrygiana. The sequence continues at coordinate 31,893 of JAZGUH010000815.1, read as the reverse complement.
AAATCCCCCTCTGGATCCGTACGTGAGTAGGAAGGTCAACTCACCTGATGATTTGATGCCTCATCAGAAGTGTGGATTTGAACCTCTTGGCCAACATCCAAACAGTATTCAGCAGGTGCACTCAGCTCTGAATTGTCCTCTTTGTCAGTCTCCTCACCAGTGTCCTCAATTTCCTTGTCTTTGGTCAGCAGATAAAAACGCAGGACGGGCATTCGTGCAGCATCATAGAGTTCTTCAACCGTCTCATTATGACTAATTGCATGTTTCCTGCAGTCAGCTAGCTAGCACTGTGTGAAACTTGTTCATGGGACCTTTAGATGAATGACCCTCCTTGAAGAAAAGGCCTTCTGCGACTGTAGTTAACTCCTGGACTGTGCACGATTTATTCACTGCCATCTGTCTTGTCCCACCAACCTCTTGTTTTCGGACTTGCTTATAAATATACCTTTGTTCATGCATGTTGTAGTCAAGCCATACAAAATCCACTTTTCGTTTATCTTTTCTTGCATTCTTATTACCAACAAGTTTAGGTTTTCTCCTCCCTTCATCTGATGTGTCTGTCTCATCATTTTTGGCTCTCTTGTTCATCAGTTTCAATCGCAATTTATGTAGTAACTTGTCCTTGCCCTTCTCCGGGCTACACTGATCTTTTGAAGCACTCTTGCAAAAGTTTTTAACTGCAAGACGATCTCCAAAAAGGAGAATGAATTTCTCCAAATCCTCATCTGCCATCAGAGGTATAACAGCTTCATCAATCTATGTTTGAAATGGGAAAAATAACAGTGTATAGTTGTATCCGGTAATTAGCTGTACATCGATTAACAAGTGATGAATCAACATTGTATTAAACGTACGTTACACCCCAAATATAGCGTCTGTCAATGTACCTTTAGCAGGGTTATCTCAACCATAATTGCTCTGGTGACACCTTATTGGAATAACGTCCCATTTCAGCACTAGTGTTCATGTCTATACTTAAAGGGACACATTGCCTTAAAATGTCATGAAAGTTTGCTGTTTGGAAATGTTCCTTATCTTTTATAAGAGTTGTTCATGCAAAAAAACACGTATAATGTGTTGTAATTAGTGAGTAGTGATTACAAAACAAAAAATTGGCCGCTGACCCCTGACATCTGACCTGCGAAACATAGACTTATTTCCAGTAGTAAATACCAAAGATTGTATAGCGCCGCGTAGCGGCGCTATAGCGCGCTACAGTATCTTTGGTAAATACCACCGTCTAAATAATGCGCGAAATACGCTGTAAAAGTCTTTAGGCTGGCGCCGCAGCCAGTGGCCTTGTAAACCTATCAGATGATCGCCAGGTACAATTCTCTACCTCGCGACACATGTCGCCAGTGCTGCGCGCCGTGCCACAGTACATCAAAATGGATCAACAGAACGTACTTCAACCAGATGCGACTGGAAATACGACTGGTGAACACGGTCCGCCATTTTGTGGAGTCAAAAATTTGGTTCTACAAAATGGCGGACCGTTATTTGTCACGAAATTAAACAAAAACCACGCAATTTGAAGGGATAGTTATGTGAATCTCTATATTCTACTTTTAAAAAAGCTTCCCAACCATATCCATTTCAGTTTTATAGCCCAAATCGCAAAATCCAAAGCAATGTGTCCCTTTAAGCATTTGTGATGGGTGTAAGGCACTGATTTTGTGACATCTGGCAGAATAATGTAAAAGGTGAAGAACACAATTCACTGACCTTCTCATGCTTCATCCTATTAATTTGGGCTGTAGGTATTGCTCTTTCAAGCATGAACTGGTATACATCCTTCTTGGGATTGGCCATCTCTCATTTCTACAAAAAAGAGAGAATTATTTCTACATGTAACAGGTGTCAGGCAAACAGTGTGATTCCAGGATTAATGAAGGGCTTTTTGTTTGGTTGCCCTTTGTTGACCAGCAGCACATATACACAGACATACAAAACAAACAATTCACAAACAAGCGATCTGTCATGTCTGTCAATCTTGTAGCATGATTTGTCGATCCTGTCATCATCATTCACTTGCCTTTTCAAGACTGTTTGAAAAGGCGGAGTAAATTAGTCAAGAATAGTGTGCATGCAACTACAAGTAGGCCTATTTTGCTCAAAATAATGTACATGTGTTGGTCAATCTGCGTGATCACATAATTCTATTGCGCTATATCTCGATCACGCATAAAAGATCAGCCTTTACTAAGTTTACTTCCTTGTTTAAAACAAAATGAACAGCAGTGAATTATAAGGAAATGTCGAGCAACTGCTGGCAGTATTGTTGCAACAAGATCAACAGTCCAATATTCAGGGGTCATTTATTTCTTGGAAATGACCCAATGTTGGGTGGGTAATTGTTGAAAGGGTACACCAATTGGGGTATACGAATTGATATCAGCAAGGTTCCCTGGTGGTGGATTTTGATACCAGGAAAAAGAAATTGAGGACACACGGGGAAATGAAAAATAAGGCTGATGTGCAGCATTCAGAAGAGCATTGGCCATATGCATGTTCAAGAATTATTTCTTTTCAAATGATTAATATACAATGTATGAACATAATTTGAACGGGATATCTGACCTTATGATGATTTTGGATAGTTCTTACCTAGCAGTCGCATCATCCTCAGCAACAACCATTCTGAACCTTATTACACCAGAAGTGTTTGATAGGTAGGCGTAATTCTGGGTACATTACTGATTATGGTATTAATCATAGCTGACTATTAATCTGAAGAAAACCAATTTTATACTGTTTAGTAATAAGCCATGTCATCTTATGCCTGATATAATTATTGATAATACTAAAAACTGACTCTACTAAATTTCGGGGATTGTATATTGAGAAAAAGCATATTAACTATATTTGCTCAATCATGTCTAGAAATATAGGCATCATATGTAAGCTGAAAGCATTCTTTCCACAGCATATTTTATTGAATTTGTACAATACCTTAGTCTAACCATACTGATCATATAGTATACTTGCATGGGGCAATTGTGGAATTGGCCAGATAAATAGAATACTTAAACTTCAAAAAAGGGTTTTGCGTATAATTAACTTTAGCTCTTTTCAAGAACATAGTAATCCTCTTTTCTATTATTGTAAAACACTAAAAGTCAGTGATATTTATTCTCTAAGGTTAGGTACCCTCATGCATCAATTAAATAATACTAACTTACCCAAATCTATCCGTTCAATGTTCATAAAAAATGATAACATTCATCACCATTTTACAAGACAGTTTAGTGAATTTCATCGTTCCTTTGCACGCACCAAGCTTACTTCTAAAACAGTTAAGTATGAGGGTCCTAAGCTGTGGAACTCTTTGGACATTTATTTCAAAAGTACTTGCAAGTCTGTCTCTATTTAAACGTAAATATAGAACATGGCTATTGAATAATTATATAGAAACTAATTAAGTCTCACGGTGTTACGGGTTACAGATTTCTTCTGTGTTCCTTATTTCTAATTATTTTAATCTATAATATTGTTTTGTCTTACTGATGTGCAAGCGTTGTGTTGTTTTGTCTTACTGATGTGCAAGTGCTGTGCTGTGCTGTCCAAGTGCTGTGCTGTAATGTGCTGTGTATTGTACTGTACTCAAATTGGATAGTCTTAAGGTTCTCTGGTGGTTGACCTGGATATCAGGAGCATACGACGTCTGACAAGGAGATGAAAAATATGACAGATGCACATCATTGAAAGGAACACTGGTCATGTGATTTTGTTTTCCTTTAAAATGAGTTCATCTATAAAAGGAGGTTTATGTATAGTTTGAAGAGGATATCACTAGCAACATATTATGATGTATTCTAGATGCTTGTTGCTTAGCAAGCCTATCATATTCAGCAACAACAATTAAGAACCTGGTGGCACCATGGGTTCAAGGCCCGAACACATCTCCAATAATGAAGCCCACATTCATTAAGAATAACACGGTTTTAAAATAGATGAACAGCTCACGAACTAAAATTGCAAAGCTAAGAAACCCACATCATATTATTCTTGTAACTTGCACACATGACACATCTATATAAGCCACTTTTCTTGACTTGACAATTGCTGCCAAGACAAAAGGCATGTTGATCATGCTGAAAGTGTCTGCATCCACTTTTGGCAACTGCTCTGCAGATTCTTCAATTGAAATTATTCACTGCATCTTTTGAACTTGAGTCAATTAAAAGGGAAAACATTTATTTTCTTCTGCACTTCAAAAGCAATTTTGAAGCACTCGCTTCAAGTGGCCGTTGTCAAGTACCTTTTATACAGGCAACTTTATGATTAAATAGCAGATCTGGTGTCATCACTATATAATTCCAACAATTAGGTTAATCAGGGTCTGAATGGCTGTTGCCATGGTTGGTAAGGATAATGAAGTTACTTGGCAGCAAGTTGGCAACCATCAAATAAGCAGTTATGGTCCTGGAGGTTGGCTATTCTATTCACATTACTTAGAGTGCTGCACATCAGCCTTATTGTTTATCTCCTTGTACGTGTGACCACCGATATTTGCTCGTGGTATCAAGATCCACCACCATTGCATTAACCCAAAAAATTCATCAATCCTCCAAACGTTAATATTTTTTTCACGCACCCTTGCGAGCCATTCTTAAGACTAGCTCATTCGTATAGCCAAAGGTGGGGTGGGGTCCCTGAACCAACTTGGTCCGAGTCAACTCGGTCCAAAGTCAACTCAGTCCAAAGTCAACTCGGTCCAAAATCAACTCGGTCCCCGAGGAAAAATATTATGGATGCAAACAAAGGTTGGATAATTTGAATGTCTCTTGTATTGTGATCATGTCAACGTTTAGGGCTGTAGTCCAGTCCATCGCAAGTCCCTGCAAGTCCATCACAAACCCTCCAGTCCTAATTCCAATCACAAGCTATTCAAATGAGCTTTGACAAAGGCATTCCTTTCTCATTGTTCATCCAGTTACTTGTGACTGGCTTTATGAAAGGACTTCTGACTTGCGAAAGGACTTGTGAAAGGACTTGCAGGGACTAGACTACAGCCCTGGTAACGTTACCCTGTCCCTATGTGGTGCGGCCCCAATATGGCACAATTTGATTTTTGCCCCTAGTTTCTTGCTAGAGCTTTTTTGTTTCCTTTCTACTTGTAGGCCATTTCACAGTTGAAGAGGGACAAATTTGACTTGGACCGATTGACCTGGGACCGAGCTGACTCGGACCGAGTTGGTTTGGACCGAGTATGACTCGAAACCCCAAGGCTACCCTTTCAAAAAAATACCCACCAAACACTTGGTCATTTCCGGTATACCCACTTCAGTTTAGGTGCTGCAAAAGAATAATGTATCCCTTAGGAGATTGAGAGAGACAATGACTTCTTGAGGTGCAGTGGATAGACCTAAGTTAGTCGGAGTACCTAGTCCACTTTGTACCTCAAACAGTTAGAGCAAACCAACTCGGCATCAAGCTTCGACGACGTGCTCGACTCAAAAACCTAGCCGGCTTGACTGATATCGCACAAAACTAAAAGGAAAACTAAGATTGCACAGTTCAGTCCACACGAGCCTATACACATATTACTTCTCACCTCGGTTCAAGAGCGAAGGACAAGACCGTCTCACGAGTTCCGGGTACCTCGCGCCATATGACACGCACAGCGAAACGCCCTTAATTTCCCAACGTTAAACTTAACTCTTTCAGAAAATATTCATAACAAAACTGGTAGCCTAATATATACTTTTCTTTAAAAAGAAATATATCTCGTAAAAACAAACTTAAAGAAATATATCTCGTAAAAACAAACTTTGGAAAAATATATCTCGTAAAAACAAACTTGGAAAAATATATCTCGTAAAAACGAACTTGGAAAATATATCTCGTAAAAACGAAATTGAAAAACACATCTCGTAAAAACGAACTTAGAAAAATATATCTCGTAAAAACGATATTTTTTCAAAAATAGATCTCGTAAAAACAATATACACCTGGATCGGACCTTTGGGAGACATTCTGTAGTTATTTTTTGTACCTTAGGGAGACAAGTGACGTTAAGGAGACATTTCAGTGTCTCCCTAATGTCACAGCCCCCTTAAATATTGAGAATTTTACTGTCGCAAATGGGTTAAATCGATAGAGAATGGTCCAAAACATAAACATACTGAAATTCGTGGGGGTAGGAAAAGGGAAAAGTTGGGTTAGGTTACATTAAAGTTAAAAAAATGTTTTGCACAAGTCTATGGGAATGTCTCCCAAATGACCCATGCAGGGTTATATATATTTCTAAAAATATATATCGTAAAAGCAAACTCTGAAAATATATATCTCGTAAAAACAAATTTAGAAAAATATACTTCACTTTTTGAAAATATATACTTCATCGCACTAGTGGGCTTTCGTAGGCAACTGATTGGAAATTTCGTGTTTGACCCGCATTGCCTCAAAATGAAACAAAACTTTACAAAATACAGCAAGCATTGAAAAGATTTCAGTCACGACCGCCGTATTTCACGTGGATCTCAATTCGTTTATAGTCAGGGAATATTACCAGATATCTGGCAAATCTGGGAACAAATTCCTTACCAAGAAATTTCTTCACCAATGCGTTTGTAAAGGTGTCTACTAACAAATTTCAAAAAGTTTAAATTGAACTCCCCTAGGACAACCCGTGACAGCTGCTGAAAGTTGGGGTACTCGGAACCTTATCCGGCAAAAATAGAAACATTTTAATTCTGCCTTAAGCAGCTTATGAGGGGTCAAACTAGGTTTTTTCATGATTCTGAATCGATTGCAAGCATTTGTTTTCCACCAAAACCACTCCTTGGTGGGAAAAACGGCCACGCCCACTTTTCCCGTTCCTCGCAAACCCATTTTTTTGCTAAAATAGATATTGCTGGGTGCATCTGTAAATTAAAAAGTAGCTTTATTAGTATATTTCAATTTCTCGAATACTAGTTTGAAAACGATACTGCTCCACAATGTCAAATGCCTCAGGAGTCAAGGTCTGAGTCTTCTCCAGACTATACACCATCGTGGATAATACATGTAATGCCTTTACAACTTCCGCATGCTGAGATACACTTGACACCATTCTTCTTGCAGCTGCACCGCCGGTTGCTGAATCTCCATTACAATTGCAGCTCGTGAACCATAGCAGCTCATCAGGAGCCAGAGTCTACTGTTGGAACCGGCTCATAACCACGAAACCCCTACCATCCGTCCATAGTCACTGGGGTCCAAAGACATGCTGTGCAGCAGCACCTTCTGTTGGATGTAGAGTCTCTGGTTTGATCAGCCCGGCCGCCGCCTTCCGCGAGAACATGTTGTATCGAATTGCACCCAAAGTAGTACCTGGTGCGTGGTAAATGTACTGTAAAATCGCAATACCAGCCCCAATCAACGTGTCCTTGGTAACCTGTACGTCAAAGAAGATGTCCATGTGATAGACTCGGAACTCAAAGCACAGGGTGATGACACTTGACCAAGTCCACGAAAAGCTGCAGCAGTTTGATCAGTCACCAGATCAGAGCCTCGCATATTCGAAGAGGTGGCTAAAGAAGAAGCTCCAAGAGAAATACCACGACACACTGTATTTCACGTCACAGGAGAGGAGGGCAGATGTGCTCTGTTTCAGAGATAAGACCAGCAACATTCTGCGAGAGTATCATTGCTAATGTTCAGTTTGGAGATTAGAAGACTCAGATCATAAAAACTGCACTAAAGTTAATTTGCAATGACATCGTCACTACTGATCTAGATCCAAAGTCATACCCTACTGCACACAGTATGACCGATATCCCTAGTCAGCTGGCACTTGTTCCTGAGAGCCTTCAGATGTTTTTGAGACCGATAGTGAAGACAGACGAGGAGAAGCCATTTTTGGCCGGACGTTCATCAAGGCCCATCGGCCTCGGCAGGGGTATTGCCATACCAGATGGGGCTTGCCATACAACTGGATCATAGATTTGTTTCAAAGTGGATGCTCAACAAGTTACACCGGTTGGGGTACACTGAGTCTTACGCAGAGATACAAAGTTACAAATGCTGCTTCCTCAATGACAGGAATGGAGTTGGCATCTTTGATGCTTCTTGCGCTCTTGGTATACCATTATTGAAGAAGCTGATGATCAGATAGATGATGAGGTAGAGGTTGACGTCGAACTTGAGTATCTATCAGTTGCTGCAACAGCCGGTGAAAGTGAAATACAGAGTGACGATCATGTAATCTCTATGGAGGTTGGGGATACAAGCTCAATATGTGCAGTCACTGTTTGTTGGAGACAATATAGATTTGAACATTGTTTCTATTTACGGGAACACTCCCTTTCATTTAATGGGTTTGATTAAAGTCACCTCTCCGGCGCCACCTTCGGCAGGTGATCGGACGACAGCAGCTGTCAACAGGGTGAAGTTGAAGGCACTCGACAAGGCTAAGATCCTGAAGGCAGCTGAAGTCAAGATTCTTCCATTCACAAACAGGAAACAGATAGGGATCAACGGCATCTCGGCTGATGAGCTCTCCTCCTCCGTGACACAAGACCAGCCACTCGTCTCTCCGGGAGACACGCTCAGGGCAGCAGGGTGTGTGATCAAAGCCCAAGATCCCGAGTTCCAGCACTCCAACTGGAATGGCTAGATGAAGAGAATCCATGCAAAGGATGCCAAGCAGAGCACGCAGGTCGACTTCCTCCCGGTCATCGAAGGTTACCCTAATGACCACAAGACCATCTTCACCACTCTCAAAGAGTGCATGCGGCTCTCCGGGGACAAAGTCTCCATAGTGACCTTCGATCTCCCCATCTGGCTCAAGGTTGTGGATATAAAGCGGGCGAATCTGCCCATCATTCCAAGGTGAGGGCACTGTGCGTTTGTAAATACCGGCAATCGTGGGCTAGGGACAAAAGGGTTATGGCATAGACAAAGGGTCCACGATTGACCGAACGTCCACGATTGGAAATCGTGTACAAAACATATGGAAGGCCTTCCGAAAAAGTACAAACAAAAGATGTCCTGTGGTCATTAGGGTAACCTTCGATGACCGGGAGGAAGTCGACCTGCGTGCTCTGCTTGGCATCATCTGCATGGATTCTTTTCATCCAGCCATTCCAGTTGGAGTGCTGGAACTCGGGGTCTTGGGCTTTGATCACACACCCTGCTGCCCTGAGCGTGTCTCCCGGAGAGACGAGTGGCTGGTCTTGTGTCACTGAGGAGGAGAGCTCAGCCGAGATGCCGTTGATCCCTATCTGTTTCCTGTTTGTGAATGGAAGAATCTTAACTTCAGCTGCCTTCAGGACTTAGTCTTGTCGAGTGCCTTCAACTTCACCCTGTTGACAGCTGCTGTCGTCCAATCATCTGCCGAAGGTGGCGCCGGAGAGGTGACTTTAATCAAACCCATTGAATGAAAGGGAGTGTTCCGTAAATAGAAACAAAGTTCAAATCTATATTGTCTCCAACAAGTGACTGCAAATATTGAGCTTGTATCCCCAACCTCCATGGAAATTACATGATCGTCACTCTGTTTTTCACTTTCACCGGCTGTTGCAGCAACTGATAGATACTCAAGTTCGACGTCAACATCATCATCTATCTGATCATCAGCTTCTTCAATAATGGTATACCAAGAGCGCCAGAAGCATCAAAGATGCCAACTCCATTCCTGTCATTGAGGAAGCAGCATTTGTAACTTTGTATCTCTGCGTAAGACTCAGTGTACCCCAACCGGTGTAACTTGTTGAGCATCCACTTTGAAACAAATCTATGATCCAGTTGTATGGCAAGCCCCATCTGGTATGGCAATACCCCTGCCGAGGGCGATATGCCTTTATGAAGTTCTTCCTCCTTGTCTGTCTTCACTATCGGTCTCAAAAACATCTGAAGGCTCTCAGGAACAAGTGCCGATGTCAATCATGTCAATCAATAGTGACGATGTCATTGCAAATTAACTTTAGTGCAGTTTTTATGATCCGAGTCTTCTAATCTCCAAACTGAACATTAGCATGATGCTCTCGCAGAATGTTGCTGGTCTTATCTCTGAAACAGAGCACATCTGCCCTTCTCTCCTGTGACGTGAAAGAGAGTGTGTCATGGTATTTCTCTTGGAGCTTCTTCTTTAGCCACCTCTTCGAATATGCGAGGCTCTGATCTGGTGACTGATTAAACTGCTGCAGCTTTCCGTGGACTTGGTCAAGTGTCATCACCCTGTGCTTGAGTTCCGAGTCTATCACATGGACATCTTCCTTGACGTACGGGTTACCAAGGACGCGTTGATTGGGGCTGGTATTGCGATTTTCCAGTACATTTACCACGCACCAGGTACTACTTTGGGTGCAATTCGATACATGTTCTCGCGGAAGGCGGCGGCCGGGCTGATCAAACCAGAGACTCTACCTCCAACAGAAGGTGCTGCTGCACAGCATGTCTTTGGACCCCAGTGACTATGGATGGACCATAGGGGTTCGTGGTTATGAGCCGGTTCCAACAGTAGACTCTATGGCTCCTGAGGAGCTGCTATGGTTCAGGAGCTGCAATTGTAATGGAGATTCAGCAACCGGCGGTGCAGCTGCAAGAAGAATGGTGTCAAGTGTATCTCGGCATGCGGAAGTTGTAAAGGCATTACATGTATTATCCACGATGGTGTAGAGTCTGGAGAAGACTCAGACCTTGACTCCTGAGGCATTTGACATTGTGGAGCAGTATCGTTTTCAAACTAGTATTCGAGAAATTGAAATATACTAATAAAGCTACTTTTTTAATATACATATCGTCACAGTTTTCACGAACAGACGAATTTTGCCTCTCCGCACTAAACTAAAGTTACAAGAAAATCAGGTTTTAAGCTGCTCACTTTTTAAATTGAAGATAGTACCTGCGTTCATACCACATGTTGATTCAGTGTTGACACTATGTTAAAGTTCAGTTATCGGTCTTTCACAAGTAATTGGCAGCTAAGCGATAAGTCAATTAATTACAGAGTTATTAATTGATTAATAAATGTGTCTGTTCGTGAAAACTCAGAAGCGAGAAATGGCCCGTTTTGCCCCACAGAGTGTCAATTGTCTCTTCGTGAAAACCCAAAATCCATTTTCTGGCAATGTTGCCCTTCACAGCCCCATTGTATTAACACGGAGTTCAAATTCGTCTCTTCGTGAAAACCCAAAATCCATTTTCTGGCAATTTTGCCCTTAACAGCCATACTGTATTAACACGGAGTTCAAATTCGTCTCTTCGTGAAAACCTAAAATCCATTTTCTGGCAATTTTGCCCTTCACAGCCCTATTGTATTAACACGGAGTTCCGAATTGGCTCTTCGTGAAAACCCAAAATCCATTTTCTGGCAATTTTGCCCTTCTCGGCTATATATACGCTATGGCTGTATATACTTTAACATAGTGTCAACACTGAATCAACATGTGGTATGAACGCAGGTAATATCTTCAATTTAAAAAGTGAGCAGCTTAAAACCTGATTTTCTTGTAACTTTAGTTTAGTGCGGAAAGGCAAAATTCGTCTGTTCGTGAAAACTGTGACGATATGCACATTCGCAACGGGAAAAGTGGGCGTGGCCGTTTCTCCACCAAGGAGTGGTTTTGGTGCAAAACAAATGCTTGCAATCGATTCAGAATCATGAACAACCCCTAGTTTGACCCCTCATAAGCTGCTTAAGGCAGAATTAAACATTTTCTATTTTTACCGGATAAGGTTCCGAGTACCCAACTTTCAGCAGCTGTCACGGGTTGTCCTAGGGGAGTTCAATTTAAACTTTTTGAAATGTGTTAGTAGACACCTTTACAAACACATTGGTGAAGAAATTTCTCGGCAAGGAATTTGTTCCCAGATTTTAGCAATATTCCCTGACTATTACAGATGTTGTGTCCGTGCTTTTAGGGTCGTGGCACCCCGAAAAATAAATTTTCAAATTGAATTGCTAATTTTGTTATCAGATAAATTGTGAGCTTTTTAATGAGACATTCCACAAAAATCTAATGAAGATAAGTAGCGCACTTAATAAGTTTCAACTTTTCTTGGAATATGTGTGGGACGCTGCTAAATTTCGTCACCGACATCACGAAGTAACACCCAAGTCCACTGCGGTGTTACTTCGTGAAAACCACTCAATGAATAATTTTGGTTTCACGAACTAACACCCAAGTGTGCGCGCGCACTTCGGACAGTGACGTGGCGATTTTTGATTTCACAAAGTAACTGGCATGTTGCGGAAATACAATTCGGAGAAAAACGCTTTGAAAGGTTTGACAGGAATTTACTTCATCCGTATTCTTGTTGGTTTACAGGAAAAACATTTATAGAAACCTGGTAAATAAAAATGGGTGTTACTTCGTGAAAACGAAAATTAGGCCTATCGGTTCTTTAAAATACGCGCGCGTGGCGCGCACTCGTGGTGTCGGTGACGATTTGTGTAATAATGTATATACGAGGTGCGATCAAAAAGTTCCGAGACTGCGCCTATACCAAGCAAAAACCGTACGTGATTTAAAGGGAAAGTCCACCCTGAGTTTATAATAACATAATGTTAAAGAACGTTAATTGCAATTGTGACTTACTTTCTATTTCATTTTGATTGGTTTCGGTAATCGTATAAACCGGAGATTTTTTCATAACGCGCCTGCCGTCATGCGAGCCGCCCTTTTGCTCTGGAATATCGGTACATCCGGGATACTGTGACGTAGTGGCTGCACTACCAAGCCGGCCGGCCGGCCGGGTACCTGGCCGGCCCCGCGGCCTGAGCTGTGTGATGCTGTGAACCATTGTCCGTACATGCAACACACACAGAACGTGTGTGTGTTGTTCCTTGACGCACGTCTGTTTTCCATATTCCTGGCGAATTTTTGCCTGACTGCTAATAAAGCAAAACTCGGTCGTGCTGTAGTACAGCAACATCATGACGATTTGGCAAGCTTTTGGCTGCTCAAATAAACTCAGCTTCTTCCAAATTCCCAATCCCCCGAACGACCGGATATTTGTAAGAAATGGCTGAACAATATAAAAATGCGACGACTTCGAACCAGATTGCTTCGAGATAAATCGGCAGGCAGTTCTCCTGGGGTAGGCTAAGAATCTTCGAGATGATGCAGTGCCTAACATATTTTCTTTCCGACCAGAACAGACTTTGTGCTCTTCTAAAAACATATTAAAATACCACGATGAATTGCAGCACGTCAAGTCGAAGTAAACATCAGCCTTACGCATACACGCAATAGTCGGGCGCCTTATAAAACATACGTATTCATATGCAGTAAGCTGCGTCTAGGTGTGATACCAGTGCATACAGCACGTAGCCAACCATGGATTTCCATTGAGGTGCGGACATACGTCATAATCTCCCGGATGTCGCGGGAATTTCGAACAGTATGGACGCGCCCTTTGTACTGCTGAATGGCAAGAAATCGTAAATATATAGGGCGCTTGTGTCGTTCTCCATAACAAAGAAAATCCAACTCTCGGTGCAGTCTGTATGTTAGTGTATGTTCTTTTAGACTAGATAAAATATTATAGAGCCTGGAATTCTCCTTTAAATCTGGCCGCCATCCCCTTCAAAGTAGTCCTCTTGTGCAGCGATACACCGCTCCCAGCGCTCCTGCCACGTTTGGAACGCTCCCTGGAAATCCCGTTCCATAAGCGCGTCAAGCACCATCTGCGATTCTCGCTGACATTGTCAAAACGGCGACCTTTCAGCTTGAACTTCATTTTAGGGAACAGAAAGAAGTCGCAGGGAGCCAAATCCGGCGAGTAGGGGAGGTGGGGAGCGAAGATTGTGTTGCGGGCGAGAAACTCGCGCGTTTTCAACGCGCTGTGAGCGGGCGCGTTGTCATGTTGGATCACCCAATTGCCAGCGCGCCACATACAGGCCGTTTGCGCCGAATGTTCTTCCTCGTACGCCTCAGAACGGTGCAGCAGAACTCAGCGTTGACAGTCTGACCCCGGGGGAGGAATACACAGTGCACAACTCCGCGAATGTCAAAGAAAACGATGAGCATGCATGTTCTTGGTTGCGCTCCTGACCTGGGCACGAACTTGGCAGCGACGCGGCGCATGTTCAAATTGGACGTGAGGATTGCCTGAACTGTTCCAAATGACACGTTGACGATGTCAGCAATGTCCTGGATGGTGATCCGACGATCCTGATGCACAATTCTTTCAATTTCTTGGACATTTTCGGGGGTTGTGCTCGTGTATGTGAGGGCCCTAAATTGCTAATAAAACCAGGATTATTAGCAGAACTGCATTTCCGTCTGCAGGTCTGTATTTGTTGGTCAAGACTGCTTTCATGGCCATCGTGGGCAGTGTTCTTTTCAAAATAAAATGTTGAACACTGGTAGGTTAGTATTTAGTTTATTTACTGATTCGTTTATTTTGGTGTTGGATGGGGAGGGGGTGTTCTATGAGAAAAGGGATACCCTGCACGATATGGGGGAAAAGGGAACCCCCTTTTATCCCTAGTATCCCTAAGCACACTCCAGATTATTGTTATCTAACACATCCCCCTAGATTTCTGAATATAATTCCTGAGATTCCGGGAACACAATGACCAACACAAAAGAGGGGGGGGGGGGGGGGTCCCTTTTCCCCCATATCGCGCTTCATATGAGAAAAGGTCTTCAGCCTTTGTGGTTGCAATTGAAAATACCAACATCTGTGTAAAGTCATCACTTTCTTTTCAAGGGGTGACTAGTTGAACAGGAATGAATGTAGTATTGAGACGCCACTGTGTTGGTTGTGTACCAGACTATGGTGACTCATAAACATTTTCTAACAAAATATTTGAAATTATTCTCAGTCCCAAATTCATGTATTGTTTCCTTTTCAACATATCTGCAATGACTTCATTGAAGTAATATATGGTGAAAAAAGTAGCGGCAGGATGCTGCACTCTTTCCGTTGAATATTTTAAATAATACCAAAAATGATGAGCCAAACTGTTGCGTCCTTTAACCCCCCCCCCCCCCCCCCCCCCTAAAAAAAAAAAAGCACATTGGTTGGGTTGATTTTGCACAACATGACATGTTCCAGCAAATTGTTTCCAATAAATTTGCCTGACAAGTTTAACATTTTCCAATAAATTTCGTTAATGGGCCTTTATCAGGACATCCTAGAGATATTAGCAAACTATATGAACATCTGAGAGGATCCAACCATCCTGAATATTCACTTTACATGTATTTATAATTGTATTCCATTTTTCAGCACGAGGGGTCTACCACTAGTCACTGAAGGACAAAGGATCTTTCAAAGGGGCCCACAGAAACTCCACCAAGCATGATCAAGGCAGAACAAACTAGATTTTTATCTGATGTAGGAAAAGATACTTTTGTGCACGCCTTTTTGGACTTCACTGGGGACTGGATTGACCGGGCACTCCATTCATTCATAAGGAAGAAAGGCAACTTGATTTTACTGTGACCTTATTTTTTGAGTAAAGGCAATTTTTTGGCTTTCTATGTTGCATGTTGTACTTATGCCTTGTTGAATTTCACTGACGAGGCGGCCCTGGTGAAGCTACTTGGATTTTGAGCAGACATTGGAGCTCAAGTAATTTTCTTCCGAGAAAGTGTCTTCCATTACTTAACGTGGCCAGATGCAAGTACAACCAAGGGATCTTTCTTAATGTGCCATCCGATGGACCATCAACAATTACTGACAATTTGGGAGACCGCCAACATAGGGCAAGATAGCTCAGTTGGTAGAGCGCCGGTACGGTAAGCCGGAGGTCGCAGGTTCGAATCCCGCTCCTGCCAGTTTCTTTGTTCACTTTGGAAATTAAAACTAATAAAGTAGATTCAGATAGGGCATCAAGAAGTAGAGAGAGGTGGGAAAAGAAATGAACAAAATACTGGAGAAGGATAAGGGTAAGTTCAGGAGCAAGTGGAAATTCAGAATAAGAAAGTGTTGTTCAAGGCTTTTTGAGGTCCATAAAGGAACAAGACTGAAGAATGAGAGGGCCCTATACAATGTATTACGTAACCTTGTATATGTATTTGAGTATGGATTCTGATCCCAGATGCAATACAGTCCACAGTGATTCCAGCCAGCTCATCAGTGTCTCCATTTCTTTTCATTTGTGTAGAGTTTCTGGGATCAACCCCCTTTAATGTACCTCCTGAGGTGGGGGGGGGGGGGGGGGGGAGCAACACATGTAAGATGAACAAAAGGATTACTAGAACAGTTCAGTCTCACTTAAATGTTTGCTTTGGTTTTCATAATGGGCTATTAGAACTTGTAGTACTACTTGCACCAATTACTGTTTTACAAAATGAAAATGTGCACCCTGGATGCCATATTTAACCCAGCTTCCTCATAAAAATGTACGGCCCCTATGTAACGAGCTATAATTTCAAAATTTTGTCAGGCATGGTTTTATCAAGACTAAAAAATAAATGTCTTTAAAATTATGCGTAAATTGTTCGAGAACAGATATTATCAGGAAAAGTTTACATTGCATTGTTCAGCTAAAGCTACCACCCCTTCCCCCATACAAGTATGCCTGAATTGTATTTACTACTGAATGACAGACTTTTATATCTTGTTAGCAAATCATATTAGTTGAGATGCCTGACTTACAATGTTAATAATGTTATGAAATAAGTGAGATTACATATAACAAAATATAACTTTGATCAACCCGATAGCAATTTTGAAATACTACAGGAGAACAGTTGTGAAATTTCTCTCCTCCCACAGCGTATTATCTTTCATGCATATGCTGTCAAGTGGATATTTTGGAATTATTGAACAAATTGTATTTCAAAACATTTAATAAGATATATCATCATTTTCAAACGGCAGCTAAATGCTTTTGAGGGCTGCTTGGTCAAAACATATGCTTTTAAAAACATGCACTAATGATTAGAGGATAATGAAAGGACACCCTTTACATGTTTTCTACATCAGTGAATCGAGCATAGCATTCCCGATGAAACCCAGCGCCCGTCAACACGGACGGGACAGTCCCGGTGACATCCACAGTCGCCGCTACTGCACGAGCGATTTCGGCGAAATTGCTGTCCAGTTGTTCTCACCTTTGCACACAGTGTGTCACCTTGTTTCATTGTGCAACATGTATTATGCACCGAAATTTTTTTTTCTGCCTCATGCATGTCATGATTGTTTGGGGGAGGGCACTGTTCATGTTGCTGGTGTGACTATTTTTAGCTCTGCCCGATCGAGTTTTCAATCTGTTTTTTATTGAACTTTCTAAAATTTTATTCGTGTTTTTCCGTCTTTTTAACATCTCCAAGTTTCGTAGCCCGTGCAATTTCGCACTTTTATTGCATATTTTAAAGTGTTTTTCTTCAATGAAAGTTTTGTCTTGTGTCATCAACTTGATGTTCATCGGCCATCTTGGATCACTGGCTTTTTAACAAATTTCGTTAGTCCCCAAACTGTGAGTGCATTTCGTGAGTTTGTCTTGTACATTGGATGTTCGTGTGTTTTAACACTTCAACCTGGCTCCTAGGAGACTTTAATTTGCCAGATATTGACTGGGACACAGTTGCTTTTCGACCTTGCGGCCAGTACCCAGCAATCAGCAAGTTAATGATTGACATACTTGATGATCATAATCTTCATCAGCTAGCGAAAAAGCCGACGAGGGATCAAAACATCCTTGACTTATGCCTCACTAATAGCCCATCATCTGTAGACTACCACGGGCGTCGCTAGACCATTTTGAATTGGGGGGGGGGGGGGGGGGGGGGGGGAGGGGTGCCATCATGAAATTTGCCTACGGACCGTCACGCAAAATGAGTGTAATGGTAGTCTGATTCCCCGACCTGACACTTACCTGACCTTATTTTTATTAATGTAGAGGACATCTGGTTGTGCCAGCTATTTGTTATTGTTTTTGCTATAACCTCTAACTCTGATTGTTTATTCACCTACCGTGTACCAGTACTATCCTCATTAATTCCATGACCGGAGGGAAGACTATTCACAAGTACTAATAGGTGGAGTTCACGTAAGAAAACAAACTAACTTGGTTGTGTGTGTAATTTTGTACTTGTATTTCATTAATAACTCCAAGTCTAGAAAAGTGACATTCTATTCAGATTCTAAGGTCTAATTAGGGTTATTGTGTTTGGAACTGTGCTCTGTCAAATATTCGTCGTCATAGGTCATGCTTTTAATTATTCATGTGAATTATTCAATTGACATGAACTGTACGCTGTATTTTGCAACTCTAAAACCATGCGGTCGCGGCAAGGCAGTGCCTGCCCGATCTTTACAGGTAACAGTGTTGTAATTTTGAAGGTCATTTTGAACAGAATAATTTCATATAATATGCAGATGATTGTTGCTTATATACCCGCTTATTGTATCAGCGCATGGTTATAGGTTAATGTGAAAGTACTTTTGGAAAGTATTAGGAAGTTTTCTTGGAGATTTTTGCGGAAAGATTTAGGGAGTACTGTGACCAAATGCACGAGGGTTTTGTACCCACGTTTGCACTGATGGCACACAGTGTGACAGTGTGCGGTGCGCGTGCATGATGGGCAGTACTGAGACTTTGTGGAACTAGATTTCGAGCGCTGTATTCTGATTATTTCGATGTATATTGGGTACCTTATGGTCGTGAGCCCAGTTTAACTAAGTACATGTATTGACATGAGACTGGATTTATGTCATGTATTATTAGGGAAGTATGTAGGTTGGTGATTGTGTTGGGCATTTCAGGGACGGATGTGAGTGCTTGCGATGTGTGATAGTGTGCATGATTGTCGGTCGGTCAGTGCGCAGGGCCGGCCTGTACGTTTGTGATTTCGTCCTTGGGTGTTCCATATGGTCGCCATACCTGCATTAAGGCCTATATACTTGTAGTCTCAACATTTTGCAGTTAATGTAACGTGTGGACATTCCCCAAACATGTCTTATTTTTGGAATTGTAAGACTTGTATCTTAAATTTAATTATTGACATGGAACTTATGAGTGCCTGCCCGATCTTTACAGGTGGCCCCCGGGCCTTGACAGTGAATAAACATTCAGAGGAAAGGAAGAACAATGTCCTTGTACACTCTCTCTGTATGATGTCACTTCACTAGAGCCTGCGTGCCAGTCCCCCTTCCTGGTTCCAGTAGCACACCACCGCCCCCTCGATCCCTGAAGTCCATGAGCCAACCCCTGAAGTCAACCGAGTCGTCCCACATCCCTCATCACCACAACCACAGCCCTGTCCAGCTCCGTGTCAACGGCCCCCCATCCGCATTTTGAGCCATTTCAAGGGAGACCAACCAACCGCCCGCCCTCTCGCCCCCTCCACAAGCGTAGTCGGCAGGATAGTGAGTGCAGAGAGGTCAAGATCCGACGGGGAATTTGAACATTTACACAACCAGTTCATATCCTTTAATCATTGTTTGTTTGGCATGATTGCTGATTGTTGAGGTGATTTTGCACATATTGTCGATAGCTATTGTGTTTTTGCAAGTCGTTGTATTCGAAATTACGAATTGCCCTGTACTCATTGTCCACAAGCTGTGTACTGATTATTTGAAATTGGTGAGAGTTAGGAAGAGTTTAAATTGAGAAACTTCACATTACAGGTGCTTTGCATAATTTTTGGATTTTGTTCAAGTAGTAACATTTCTTTAAATTTTGTGATTGCATGTGAATTTTACTTGCTGAGCTGACTTTATAGTATAGCAACTGCTGAACAGATTTGTGGGTGTTGCAACAATAAGTGATCGTTTTAATTTGTTTGTAAGCATAAACAAGTTGTCAAGTTATTATAAAACAGATTTGATCATAAAAGTGTAATTTGCATTTAATTTGTAGCGGTTTGTTGGATTGTATTCTCAGTGCAAGGCTAGAAACAGCAGTGATTGGCAGATTTTGTATCATTTTTGTGTACAATCCTGTGTTGGTTTGCCACTGAATAGTTTGAAAACAAAAACCTGCAAAGCCCAACTGCTCGGTAATTTTGCATTGTGCTATTGAAGGTGTGTCGTAATGTGACTATCAGGTTGACAGTTATGACAGTCATTTGTTAAGGTTTTGTAATTTTACAGGTGTTTAGCAGAGGCAGTGAATCTTATTGTAACCTTGCAAAAGTGCTGGATGTTATAGGTCTAGGGCTCAGCATGTGATGTGTTGAAAGACGTGTATTAAGTATATGCACATGTATATTCATTGACCAGAGTTAAAGGTTGACATTTTGATGTTTGTACATGTATTCCATTAGTTGAGGATTTCCTACAAGAATAGGAAGTCAATTGTGTAGTTTGGCATACTGTGTACCCATTTTTGTATTTTCGCTTAGCAGTTAATTTTTTGATATTTTCCTGTTGATATTGTGTCAGCATTATATCCCCTAAAATACTGTCATGGCGTCACATGTTAGAGTGCAAGGGACTAGGTCTGTACATCAGTTTCCTCTAGAGGACAAAGATGGCCCCTTGAACCTCGCCGTTTTGCAAGCCCAGTACCCCACAGGTAGAGGGCTTCTATACTCCGAAGGCGAAGAACAGGTTGTGGTGCCAGCCATGCAAGGAATCATCAAACCGCCATCTGGTGGATGGGGAGAACGTGTCTACCAAGTTCTCCTGCCAGAGCCAGTTACCCCTCCTGAGAGTCAGGCTTCTATAGTTAACCTCCAGTCACAGTTGGCCAAGCTGCTACAGAAACCACAAACTCAACTAGTAATGGCGCCCGAAAGGAAGATTCTGCCTTTTGATGGAAAATCCGATGAGATAGTAGATTTTGTTTCCAGCATCCGTGCGGGAATACAACGCTATGCGATACCGGAGTCCCAACAGGGCGGATTCCTACTCGAATACTTACGTGGAGTTCCGAAATCAGAAGCGAAGGCCCTCCTTGCGGATGGGAAGAAGGTGGAGGGGGTACTTACCTTCCTCAAAGATTCCTATGGCGAGAAGCTTGCGGTGGGGGAACTGCAACGGCTTTTCCTTGAGCGAAAACAACGACATAGGGAGGACGTCCGAGACTACGCGGTAGACCTAGAGAAGCGTTTTCTTCGTCTCACCCGCCGAGACCCAAAGCTGTACTCAAGCCCAAACTCGGCATTGGCAGAACAGTTCATCGAGGGACTTGGCGACACCTATCTGAGAAACACCTGTCGCGATCTGTATGAGCGAGGTACTGTAAGCTCATTTAGAGAACTACGAGAGTACACCATTAAGCGAGAGGGCCAGGAGGCGGCTCGAAGCAAGGCGGTCAACACTGGTGTCTCACATCAAGCGGCGATACAGCTAGAGGAAGGGAAAGCAACAGGCTCCGACAATATACTCGGGGCAGTGAAAGAAATGGCTGACAGAGTCGTACAGGCGGTGCAAGAGATGGTGAGACCAAAGTATCCCGACCAAGTACAGCAAAACTACCCGATGTCCAGGCCACCTGCACCACCGGCTGCTACGTTGCCTTTCCCCCAGTGGACACGTGATGACTTTGTGCATCTGGGTCAGCAAGGACGCAGGGGCTTGTGCTATTCCTGTGGATATCCAGGACATTTTGCAAGGAATTGCCCCTCCCGGCCGGGACCACACAGGCAAAACCAGCCCCGAGGAGGTTACAATCAAGAGGCTAATGCAGCAAGCCGTGCGAGCCGCCAGCCTCTTGGGTTAAACGGCCAACCTCTGCCATAGTGGGCCATACGGCGGAGGTTTTGACTCAAGGCCCACAGAGTGGATCAGATGACACGTTCATTACAAAGACTGTTGGGGAATGTTTTTCAGTTGTCGTCAGATTTGGGGACGTAGCTGTGACGTGCCTCCTCGACCCAGGATCACAAGTGACTACCGTTGGGGAACAGTTCTTCCGTGAGCACTTGGAGCCTAAGGGATTTCAACTGCAGGAGATCCCTGTGTCATTCTCCCTGGTGTCGGCGAGTGGTGCGTCCATCCCATACATTGGGTGCTTCGAAACTGATGTCTCCGCTTTGGGCCAGGTTGTAAGAACACGGGTGGTGTTGGTCATCCGGGAACATTGTTCTTCCCTGAGGAATTTACAGGAATCAAACGTCCGTGGGATCCTGGGAATGAATGTCCTTCAGGAATGCTGGGAGACCCTCATCAGTGGTAGGGGGTCCGAGCATATCACAAAAATCAACTGGCCCTCCCCCGAACCAGTGTGGCAGAAGGCCCTCCAGGCCGTGGAAGAAAAGATGACTTTTGGCAAGGCGAGTGGTGAAGTTGGAAGAGCTTATGCACGAACCAACGGACAATATATTGTGGTGTCAGCTAGACAGGCAGTGACGGTAGAATGCAGGGGTCGCTGCGGCCCTGGTGGAGAGGCTTATGATGCAGTATTGGAACCCTCCAGGAATGGCAATTTCCCAGCTGGGATTGTTGTCCCACCTTGCCTGGTTCGAGTCACAGATGGCTCCTTCACTGTCGCAATGTTCAATGAGACGAATTCAGAGATAATGCTGCCCAAGTCAACTCAAATTGGCACTCTTTATCTTGGCACGCCTATTGTCGATGATGACAAGGATAATTTTGGAAATTCTGAACGGGATCACACTGCAGCGTCACAGATGTCTGCCAAGGTCGCTTCGGTCGGGCTAGACAACGACGCGAGTCCTATGCCAGTGCCAGTAGATGTTGACCCAGCCCTGCTGAACTCGGAGCGACACACGAAATTGTCTGCCCTCCTCACGAAGTACAAGGCTGTTTTCTCAACCGATGACCAGGACGTTGGCTTTACCAAGACCGTGACACACCGCATCGAAACAGGAACCTCCCATCCCATCCGGCAGCGTCACAGGCCTCTCCCACCTTCGCAGTACCAAGCAGTCCGAGACCATATAAAGGGGCTCTTGGAGAAGGGAGTCATCCAGGAAAGTAAGAGTCCCTGGGCTTCGCCTGTTGTGGTAGTACAGAAAAAGGACTCTTCGATCAGACTCTGTGTGGACTACCGTCAGCTGAATCGGATCACACATCGAGACTCATTTCCTCTTCCGAGAATTGAGGAATCCCTCCAGGCCCTTGGTGGAGCAAAGTATTTCACCGTCCTCGACTTGACAAGTGGCTTTTACCAGGTCGCTGTTGACCAGCAGGATGCGGAGAAGACAGCCTTTGTCGTCCCCTTCGGACTGTTCGAGTTCACGCGGCTTCCCTTTGGGCTCTCCAATGCGCCTGCGACCTTCCAAAGGCTCATGCAACGCTGTCTTGGTGAGCAGTGTTTTGAAAGCGTATTAATCTATTTGGACGATATCATTGTGTATTCCGCCGACTTTGACACACACCTTACCCATCTGGACACGGTATTCTCTAAGCTTCGCAGTCACGGGCTTAAGCTTAAACCAGCAAAATGCCATCTCCTTCAACAAGAGGTATGCTATCTGGGCCATCGAGTCTCGAGCAGCGGGGTAGCTGTTGATCCTGCGAAGATAGACATTGTTAAGCACTGGCCAGAACCCACTACTGTGCGTGAGATCCGTGCCTTTCTGGGCTTTACCGGTTTCTTCCGGAGATTTGTCCAGGGGTATGCATCTATTGCTGCCCCCCTCTTTCGTCACCTCAAGGGAAAAGGTCGTGGCAAGCCAAGAGGGAACATATCACCCAGAACCAAGGTCACTCTCGATGCAGAGGATCGAACAGCTATCGGGACCCTCATTGGTTGCCTCACTACTGCTCCTGTGTTGGCATATGCTGATTTCTCCAGGCCGTTCAGACTTGAGACAGATGCCAGTAGTACCGGGCTGGGGGCCATTTTGTTCCAGACAGATGATAAGGAATGTCGTCACGTCATAGCCTATGCATCCCGTACTCTACGTCCTGCAGAACGCAGTGGTCGCTACAGTGCGTTTAAGCTAGAGCTGCTTGCTATCAAGTGGGCCATGACCGAGGTGTTTAATGACTACCTGTTGGGACACAGATGCACTGTTGTGACTGACCACCACCCCCTTAAATTCATTGACACGGCAAACCTTGGTTGCACAGAAATGAATTGGGTCCAACAGATGAGTTCGTTCGATTACGAGATTGACTACAGGCCAGGAAAGAGAAACCAGGCACCAGACATCCTGTCTCGTCGTGGGGACGGTTTTCAAGAGTTGGGCCAGGGTGGTAAACTCTCGGACAGTACCGTGGTGATGTCTGGAAAGACTGCAGTGTCGTGTTTGGGTAACCATACTCCCGGTGCCTCACTCCCAGTTTCGTTCTGCCACCATATAGAGGCATGTCG
Source organism: Hippasteria phrygiana (assembly GCA_037893225.1). Taxonomy (NCBI): domain Eukaryota; kingdom Metazoa; phylum Echinodermata; class Asteroidea; order Valvatida; family Goniasteridae; genus Hippasteria; species Hippasteria phrygiana. The sequence continues at coordinate 7,775 of JAZGUH010000815.1, read as the reverse complement.
GATTGGTGGAACCCCATGCCTGCCGGGGTACACAACAACAGAATTGAGGGACCTACAACAAGAAGAGATGACACTCCGGAATGTAGCCTCTTATGTGGAGCGGGGAAGGCCGCCTACACGCGAGGAGCGGGCCAGTTGTACCAATGGGGCCATTGTACTCCTTCGAGACTGGAAACGGCTTTCAATCCGAGACGGTCTTCTTCGCAGAAAAGTGACATCCCCATCTACCCAACAGATACATTTCCAGTTAGTGGTACCCTTGGCCCTACTCAACGAGATCCTCACCAGGTTCCATGATGATGCAGGCCACTTTGGATCAAAGCGCACGTTCAATCTCATTTGGTCACGATTCTATTGGCGCGACATGAAGACAGCTGTTAAAGAGTGGTGTGCAAAATGCCAACGTTGTGCTGTGAGCAAGGCGCCTGTGCGCCAGGTCCGGCCCCCACTTGGCACGCTCTCAGCAACTGCCCCGATGGAAACCATTGCAATGGACTTTACTGTCCTCGAAGCCTCCTCAGACGGCTATGAAGATGTCCTAATCATCACTGATGTCTTCAGCAAGTATGTCTGGGCTGTTCCAACTAGGGACCAGAAGGCATCGACGGTTGCCAAAGCCTTGGTCCAATGTGTCTTCCTCCCTTTTGGCTGCCCTCTTAGATTACACTCCGACTGTGGACGGAACTTTGAATCCAACATCATTGCTGAACTGTGTAGGATGTATGGGATCCAAAAGACTCACACGACCCCCTATCATCCATCTGGCAATGGGCAGTGCGAGAGGTTTAACAGAACAATGCACAATATGTTGTCTGCCCTGCCTGAGTCGAAGAAGAAAAGATGGACCGACCACTTGCAGACGCTCGTGTTCGCTTACAATGGTTGTATGCATACAACGACGGGAGTCGAACCCTTCTTCCTGATGTTTGGTCGGAACGCCCGTTTCCCATGCAGTGTGGATTTAGGCGGGGAAGCCCCACAAACGGAGAGGAGGGATGTTGGCTCATACCTATACAAGCATCAGCGAGCCCTTAGCACTGCAAGGAAAGTAGCTTCCAAGAACATGGAAGAGGCAGCAGTGGCGAGAAAGGCGTTCCATGCACGTAAGGCTTTTGAAAAGCCACTTGGGGTCGGACAGTACGTCCTGGTGCGCAATCGGGGTCACAAAGGACGCAGTAAGATAAAGGACTTCTGGGAGGAAGAGCCACAAATGGTGGTCCGCCGGCCTTTCAAAGATGGCCCCGTGTATGTTGTACGCAACAGCTTGGGCAAGGAGAGGGTCCTTCACCGCCAGGAGCTTAAGCATTGTCCATTTTTGCCGAAGAATCCTACTGAGAGGCCATCACCCGACTCATCCAGTAATGATGACTCGGATGACCCGTTCAACGATGCTACCCCAAGAGGCTATGTATTAAGGAATAAAGGGGCCAGCGATGACCCTGATGTCGGAATGCCTGTCCCCGGAGCCCAGGACTGCGAAGAAGTGGAGCAAGTGGCAGTTGTAGATGGCACATCAAACCCATGTCCAGTGCTTAGTCCCAAAGGTGAAAGTATGGAGCTCGGATCAAGTGAAGACGGACGCTCATGTCCAGATCAAGTTGCTGCCTCCAGCAATGAGCCCCCACCAGAGCAGAGATACCCTGTTCGCTCCACGAGGGGAAAGCCACCATGTCGTTTTGCGACATAAGTAATTGGCAGTCGAGTGTATTCTTCAGATGTTTGCTGCTGATATTGCAGCACCAGTTCTAGTTTTACATGCTTGTTGCTTGTGGTTGGAATGCAGTGCATTCCCAGTTAGTTTTGATGTTTCTGATTCGTCTGTGTTTGGCGCTGTCAGGTCCGGTGTAAGTTACTTGGCTATCTGGAGTCTAACCGGTCTTCTGGACGAGTCACCAAGGGACGATGACTCCAAGGCGGGGAAGAGTTGTAGAGGACATCTGGTTGTGCCAGCTATTTGTTATTGTTTTTGCTATAACCTCTAACTCTGATTGTTTATTCACCTACCGTGTACCAGTACTATCCTCATTAATTCCATGACCGGAGGGAAGACTATTCACAAGTACTAATAGGTGGAGTTCACGTAAGAAAACAAACTAACTTGGTTGTGTGTGTAATTTTGTACTTGTATTTCATTAATAACTCCAAGTCTAGAAAAGTGACATTCTATTTAGATTCTAAGGTCTAATTAGGGTTATTGTGTTTGGAACTGTGCTCTGTCAAATATTCGTCGTCATAGGTCATGCTTTTAATTATTCATGTGAATTATTCAATTGACATGAACTGTACGCTGTATTTTGCAACTCTAAAACCATGCGGTCGCGGCAAGGCAGTGCCTGCCCGATCTTTACAGGTAACAGTGTTGTAATTTTGAAGGTCATTTTGAACAGAATAATTTCATATAATATGCAGATGATTGTTGCTTATATACCCGCTTATTGTATCAGCGCATGGTTATAGGTTAATGTGAAAGTACTTTTGGAAAGTATTAGGAAGTTTTCTTGGAGATTTTTGCGGAAAGATTTAGGGAGTACTGTGACCAAATGCACGAGGGTTTTGTACCCACGTTTGCACTGATGGCACACAGTGTGACAGTGTGCGGTGCGCGTGCATGATGGGCAGTACTGGGACTTTGTGGAACTAGATTTCGAGCGCTGTATTCTGATTATTTCGATGTATATTGGGTACCTTATGGTCGTGAGCCCAGTTTAACTAAGTACATGTATTGACATGAGACTGGATTTATGTCATGTATTATTAGGGAAGTATGTAGGTTGGTGATTGTGTTGGGCATTTCAGGGACGGATGTGAGTGCTTGCGATGTGTGATAGTGTGCATGATTGTCGGTCGGTCAGTGCGCAGGGCCGGCCTGTACGTTTGTGATTTCGTCCTTGGGTGTTCCATATGGTCGCCATACCTGCATTAAGGCCTATATACTTGTAGTCTCAACATTTTGCAGTTAATGTAACGTGTGGACATTCCCCAAACATGTCTTATTTTTGGAATTGTAAGACTTGTATCTTAAATTTAATTATTGACATGGAACTTATGAGTGCCTGCCCGATCTTTACAGGTGGCCCCCGGGCCTTGACAGTGAATAAACATTCAGAGGAAAGGAAGAACAATGTCCTTGTACACTCTCTCTGTATGATGTCACTTCACTAGAGCCTGCGTGCCAGTCCCCCTTCCTGGTTCCAGTAGCACACCACCGCCCCCTCGATCCCTGAAGTCCATGAGCCAACCACTGAAGTCAACCGAGTCGTCCCACATCCCTCATCACCACAACCACAGCCCTGTCCAGCTCCGTGTCAACGGCCCCCCATCCGCATTTTGAGCCATTTCAAGGGAGACCAACCAACCGCCCGCCCTCTCGCCCCCTCCACATTAACGTCAGCGTAATTGTCAGGTCAGGGAACCGGACTAGTGCAAAGGGGTGTAAAGAGGGATGTAAAAGAAAATGTGGGAATATGCCTATACAAAAGGGTGTCATCCGCATATTGCCGAAAAGAAGATTGGACATAGTTTGGTAAATCCAAAACGAACAAATTAAATAAAACAGGCCCTAAGACTGAACCTTGTGGGACCCCAGATTGAACAGGGACCCACCCAGAGGAGGACCCCCTGAATTGGACCCGCTGAAAGCGATTCAAAAGAAATGATGAAATCCAATGCCACAAGGGGACACAAATGCCCTATAAATTGAGGTTTTTGTAAAGGATTTGATGGCTCACTTTATCAAAAGCCTTGCTCCAGTCAAGGAAAACAACATAGACATCTGGAGGTGATCTTTCGTCAAGTATTTGAGCCCAGTGGTGGCAAACCGAGCTGAGGAGTGTGGTACATGAACGCCCATAGACAAATCCTTATTGCTGATGAGAAATCAAGCCAACTCTACTCATGTACTGAACCATTCGGCCAGTAACCACCCTCTCCAGCAGCTTCCCAACCACAGAACACAATGCTGCTTTCGTATGATCCCTAATGGATCTGGTTGCTGAGATTGGCCGACCTAAGTCGTTGCCCTGGTGCGAAGTGCGAGAGGAAAGGAAGAAATTCTCAGTTTTAGAGGTGGGAGGAAAACCACAACGTATCGGGAAAACCCACGGAGTCAAGCAGGGACTGAGAACCCAATCCAGATACTGACCCGGACAGGATTCGAACCCGGGCCACAGAGGTGGAAGGCGAGGAAAGAGCCACTACGCCAACCTGACTCCCACAGAACACAATAAAATCGGTCTATAGTTTTTAACCCACAGCAGCTCCATGTGATGGAAATCCCAGAGGATCTCGAGATAGTGTGGATTAAACTTCAACCGCCGCGCTTCCAAGATCAGTGTCGCATATTATAGTTGCTGTTGTTTACTACCCTGAGTACCCTCCACATAGTGTAGTTTCTGATCATCTGCTTGATCACATTAATAAAACTATAGACAGGCTCTTGAGCATTCACCCTCATGCTGGTTTTGTTATTGCCGGAGACTTTAACCAGCTTGATTTAACCCAACTTGTCGCTAACACCCGATTTAAACAGGTCATCAAGCAACCAACAAGACAGAACCGGATACTGGACAAAATTCTTTCCAATCTGTCTGACCTATATGATGAGCCAGTCATCAAATCACCATTAGCAAGTAGTGATCATAGTACAATAGTCTGGTGCCCACTCCAAAATTATCACCATTCTAAAAAGTAAACATAACTAAAACGCGTATAACTAGACCTCTGCGTGATTCTGACATTCGTCGATTTGGAACCTGGATATGTCATGATGACTGGGCTCCTGTCATGCAGGCTGAGGATCCTAATGAACAGTGTAATGCTTTTTACAAGGCTCTTAACTCGGAGATAGATTACCATTTTTCATTGCGAATCACTAAACTTCATGTTCGAGACAAGCCATGGATGACTTCTGTAATCAAGAAACTTGTTCAACAAAGACAAGAGGCATATCATTGCAAGAACTATCGTACTTGGAAACAATTACGAAACAAAGTCAAGCGGGCCATATGCATCGCCAAACACAATTACTACAACAAAAGAGTAAGAAGTTTTAAAGCATCTAACCCTACTGCATGGTATCGACAGATAAAACGTCTAACCAATAGTCATCAAGAAGAAAAACCTGTCAATGTCACAGGAATTGACCAAAATGACATCTTGGGGATTGCAAACTGCATCAATCAATACTTTGCTTCTGTGGCTGATGATCTCCCGCCTGTAGACACAACAAAGTTACCAGCTTATTGCCCGTCATCACCGTTTCCTCCACCAAACGTCCCACATTGGGATGTGTACCGTGAACTAAAACAAATCAAGTGTGGGAAATCAGGAGGACCAGATAAACTTCCTGCTCGTCTCATTCGAGAATTCGCATATGAGTTGACTACACCTTTAACTCATATTTTCAATACATCGCTTGAACTGGGTATTGTGCCTGATGTCTGGAAACGAGCAGTCATTGTTCCAATACCCAAAAGTTCCCCTGCAGTGATTGACAAGTTGAGACCAATTGCCCTTACAGATCATTTTGCTAAAATCCTTGAGGGCTTTGTAGCTAGATGGACTGTTGAGGATTTGAAGCCTAGTATGGAAAGAGCGGGAGCAGCGTCTGATATTCCATCTTGGAACGCTGTACCCGCACGGTATCAACATCGAATTCAACGCGTTTCCGCACAGCAACACACGCCCCGAAGAAGGACACCAGGTCCGAAAATTCGGCACCCGCCACTAATTTGGTGAGCACTATTTATTATTTTTTCAATGGATCGTAAACAGTTCGGTAATAGGAAAGGTCTCTCAACGACACATTGCTTGATTGACTTATTGCATACCCTCTATGGACATGCTGAAACCAGAAAAACAACCTCCACACTTGTAACCCCTTGAGTACGGTATTTTACGGGAGACGTCGGGGTGCCGCGGCGGTTATGGCAGCCAAGCGAACCGCTACAATGTGTTTGTGCAGTCAAGCGTAACATATACACAATAATCCAACAATGGATTGAAACTGCACAAACAGCGGCCAATGGTGTCATCCGGCCTGCATGGTGGCACTGTTTAATCCAACAATGGATTGAAACTGCACAAACGGCGGACAATTGCGTCATCCTGCCTGGTGGCACTGTTTTTTTTGCGCATATTTGCGGCATCCGTACGCAAGGGGTTAAAGGAGTTCAAGACCTTTAAAACAAGCCCTCACCAGGGTCTATAGGTGAAGTATTTCTCAAGTTATGAATATTCTCCATCTGAAACATTTCATAACGATATTGGTCGTTTTGAATTTAAAAATGTTTTAATGCCATTTATTAAATATGGGAAAAGCCTATAGCTTTGGCATGGGCTGTCACATTTTGTTGGAGTTGAAATACTATGAGTTATGTAAATGGACATTGTGATGCTAGCTACCTTTTTAAATTAATTTCTTTTTCTAGGTTTCAAAAGTAAAAATGGTAGGGAATTCTCCCAAAAGAAGATTCTCAAAATTCCAAGCTTATTATGTCGTCTTATATGCCGCAAATATGCGCAAAAAAAGCAGTGCCACCAGGCCGGATGACGCAATTGTCCGCCGTTTGTGCAGTTTCAATCCATTGTTGGATTAAACAGTGCCACCAGGCCGGATGACATTAACTGATTTTAGCAAGGCATTTGATCGGATTGACCATAACATTGCAATAAAGAAATTGATCAGTCTTGAAGTGGATCCATCACTTGTCTATTGGATTGCTAATTTCCTCACAGACCGCAAACAGTGTGTACGTTATAGGGCTATTACATCTGACTGGACTGCTATGCACGCTGGAGTCCCACAGGGGACACGATTGGGCCCTATTGTGTTTTCCGCTGTTATTAATGATGCCTGTCAAAATTTAGGCGACCAGATGCATTATTGGAAATACGTGGACGATTTGAGTTTGGTTGAGACCCGTCTTGCCAATGAACAATCTGGTCTTCAAGAAACTATCGATGCTTTAGTTCAGTGGTCAGAAAATAGTAATATGCGTTTGAAGTTTGAACCCTACAAAATGTACTACTATGGAAATTAATTTCATGAAAGAGCCTCCAACACCATCTGTCTTCTATATTCAAGATAATGCCCTTGAACAATCAGAAACTGTTAAATTGTTTTAGGCGTCCATATACAGCAAGATCTTAAATGGGACACCCATATTAACACAATATTCCAACGGGCTAATGGTCGATTTCATATGCTGCGTGTCTTAAAAAGTCACGGCTTACCAGTTGAAGATCTTATTACTATTTATATAGGGTACCTTCGTCCCCTCTTGGAATATGCAGTCCCTGTTTGGAATGGTGCAATAACAAATCAACAAAAAGATAAATTGGAAAAAATACAAAAGCGTGTCCTTAGATTAATCTTGGGTGTTGAATATAATAACTATAAAAGTGCATTAGATTCGTTTAAATTAGAAACATTGACTGACCGTCGCACGACACTGTGCTCTAGATTTGCTAGGGATTTGATGACTAATGAGTATATGTCACATCTTATACCACAATCTCAAAGTAACCAAGTATTACGCGCCAATCAAAATTATTATCTGAACCAAGATGCAAAACAAATAGGTTCAGAAACAGTGCAATACCTCATTTCATTCATATAATTAACTCAATGGTTTAAATTGTTTGGTTTTACTTGCGGGTAGCAGTTTCATCCTTTGTCTTATACTTTATCCTATTCATTAATTTTACCACCTTCAATCCCTATTATCTGGTCTCTTTTTTCCACTTTGTTATAACCTACCCCAACCTACTTCCCC